>JAMPIV010001254.1:37500-205000 GCA_024509875.1 Oreohelix idahoensis | reverse complement strand
TTTGTCTCATGGGGAAGGTACGGATACGGGACGAGAGACATAACAGCCATAGGCTAACTGAGTACACTAACAGATACACCACCCCATCCCCTTTTTTCCCACTCATCCTACTTTTGCTCTCGAACTGCAGTACTGCTCAAAAATGTCAGATCTTAATTTCTTCCTTTTTTTTCTCCAATCAAGCTCGTTGTAAAAAGTGCTAGTAATTTCACTGTGTTTGTCTGTCCGTTCGTCCGTCCGTCTGTTGGAAGAAACAACTCAAAAACTACTGGACCGATTGTCGTTAATTTCCATATTTAAGACTGGCAAAAAATGTTCGATTGTCACATCTCATCTAAGTCGGATGAAAATTGCGGGCATTTATCTAGGATCCTTAAGTTTCAATTTCGAGGCCGTATTTTTTGTTAAAGCTCATTCATTAGTCCCGTTTATTCACGTACTGAAAATCGGTTTATGCGTGCTATCACAAGATTTAATGCAACATAGAGACATTGTCACCTACTTGCCACTGTTTGTACTCTGGTTGCAATGTTAAAAATCTGTTATGTGTTAAATATTGATACAGTTTGAATGTGACTTGCAGATTCAGATAGTGATAATGAAGATTTCTTAATAATCCGCAAAGCGAACGCGTCTGTCTTTCTCGTACAACTTTGATCATGGACTTGATCGACATTCTATAACGGCCGACCCTTCAAGGACGGCGATGAACTTTACGGCAAGTATTTCTACCATGGCTTTCATTACGGAGCTTGTATAAAACGACAGGGGTTTTATTGAATAACCCTCAACATTTTACGTACGCAGCATTTTCATTTACAACAGCGTCCTTTTCAGGACGTACGCAGCAATCGCAATATAGTCAAAATGGTCCGAAATAAACCAAGAGCCAAGAAGAGGAAGGTATACACCAGCCCACCAGCTCCGAACAACAACCTGGAGTATAACAAAACCATAAACAGACAGCCAGAGAGCAAGACTGCCCCAAGTACTCGTGCCGGGACCGGTCCTTCTCAAAAGCCGAACAATGCAACTCTTGACACGACGACGGAGTTAGCTGTGACGTGTGTCGGCCCGACTGAGAGTCTGAGTGGCCCGACTCCTGGCGAGGCAGAGGAGGGGGCAGATGCAAACGTCCCTGGCCTAGATGATGAAGACCCTGAACTTGAAGACATGATGAGATCGTTACAACAGATGCAGGAAAGAAGAGAGAAAAGAAGACAGGAGCTTAGAACCATGTGGCCACCACCATACGTACCCGAATCGACAGCAGAAACCTTGTCTACCTCAGAGAAGCTGCACCAAACCCCGATGACAATCCAGAATATAGAAAAAGGTCGGAAATCTACATCACCTATGACTCAGAAAACATCCCCGAAGCCACCACCACACGATGCCGAGTCGACAGCTATGGCTACCCCAGGGAAGCTGCTCCAAACTCCGAAGACGATAAAATCACCACCAAAGCAAGACGTCATAGTAAAGGCTCAATTGTGTAGTGATCAGGCAACAACTACAGAACGTGATCAGAAGCAGTCAACAAAACAGAACGAGAGACCGTCCCACACAACACACTCTAACGCAGACGGAAATCAGAGCGTGTCACCTGCGCAAGCCAAGCAATGCCGGTTCTCACAAGGCACTACAGGAGAGGATTGTTAAGATCACCCAGGTGTCTGCAGGTGAGGCCTCTCTCAGGGCCCTACCCGACGATAAAGTGATCGGGATCCTCGAGGTAATAACTGGCAGGACAGGCATTGCGAAAGTAGGGAGGCACGAAAAGGGAGTCGTGCTTTCTCTCAACAGCACGGATAAAACAACTTCGCTGATGACAGAACTGGAGTCCGGACCGAAAGAATTCATGCTGCCCCACCAGATAAAAGTAGTGATGGAAACCGGTAAGACAACAAAGAAGTTGGTACTAAGAGGGGGTGGATACCAGATGGTCCGCAAACGAAGTCCAAAGTTGCCTACAAACTGAAAACACAAAAGCTCAAATCATACAAGTCGAAAGGTTAAAGACATGGAATAAAAAAGATACCAATCTGGTGGTAGTAACTATTGAAGGAGCAACAAGACCTGAAAGACTGACACTCAAAGATACATCAAAAAGAACAGAAGCCTATATCCCTCCGGTGATGCAGTACTCCAACTGCCAGCAATTTCCCCCCACACCAAGAAAACATGCAGGAGAGATACAGTCTGTCGATATTGCGCGGGAAGCCACCAATATGGCGACTGCCCCAAGGCGAAGGAAGACCACAATTACAAAGTGATTAACACAAACCGTACCTGTGCAAACTGCCTCGGAAACCATGGGGCAAGGTACCGAGGCTGCCCTATGTTCCAGGAAACAAAGAGCATACTGAAGGAAGCGGTTTCCAAAAACATCCCCTTCAGAGAGGCAAAACATAGAGTGACAATAGAGGTCGCAAACAGACAGCGCACAACAAAAAGAAGACAGCTACATCAGCTGACCGCTGAAGTCAAAGAAATAAAACTAAAACTCCAGGGCGAGAGCAGAAGTAGGCAGACTCCCGAAGATAAAACCGACAGTGGTGAAGACGTGATAGACCTACAGAGCGTTAGAAATATGATGGAAAACATGAAAAAAATTCAGCAGCAGGTAGAAGCAGAGGTCAAGAAGCTGACAGAGCTGAAAGAGGAAAACGCAGAAATCCTCAAGAGAATAGAAGCAGAAAGAATAGCCATTGAGGAATTTACATCAAACAACACGCGAGAAACTAAAACGAACAACCAAACAGAAGAAGAAATCATCGAGGAAACGCTAGAAAAGCTACTCCCAACAATAATAGAAAAAGCACTATTACAGATACAGGAGAAAAGGAAGACAAAAGAAACAGAAACTAGGAGCGTAAAAACACACAAAACCAAACAAGCCAGATAGTGAGGCAGGATATGAAAAACACCATGAACACGCCACGGCACCACGAACAGACAAGCAACGAAGAGGTATCCAGACAGCCAGCTAGTGGTCCTTTTTAGGACCAGTCCTTTTCAGGACTAAAACCGGCTAGCATCGAAGAAACTAAACGCACAATATACCCTAATTATAACCAATTTTCAGGTTGAACAGGGTATAACAGCAGCATAGTAGACAAACGAACGAACGAACGATATAACCCTCTAAATATATTGAAGAATAATCCCGATAATCTTCGGTAAGGATCTGGAACCCATTAGCGACAGGACATGGCGTATGCGTGTCGAAGTTCAGCCAGATCTTGGCAATGACGAAAATAGCATAATATATAATATGCAAACGAGCCCTGTACTGGCTAACGTAGATACTCCATACAAGGAGGTTTATAATATCTTCATGAATGCTTCCCACAATTTGGGCAAGACTTACAATCAGCTCCGTCCAAAGACGACCGTCTCAGGTCATAGCCATTAGGCATCTCCCTTATAACGTAATTGTTCTTTGGCAACAAACCCCCGAGCGCACCGCGTTGCGCTTTTGTGTTCAACATAGTGTATGACAGCGCGTAAATAATTAATCATATATATATATTTTCTTAGATGTGCTCAACATTTAAATTACACGCGCAAAAGGACTTAACAGACACCTGCCTATTTAAAATTCGCAGTAACAAGAAACTTCTCCGACTGCAACTGGGAATGGGCTATTTCAGAACACAAGAACCTTATTGTGAAGAATGTCTTCATGGCAGTAATACAGAGCATTTCTTAATTAAAGTTCAAAATGCTTGAAAAGCCGAGAACCTCAATATTAGAATATTTACAAGCATTCGATTTACACCTGACAATAGAACTAGTGTTGAGAGTAGCCAGACCGAGGAACGTGAACAGTATGTTCAAACAATATTTAACACCAACAAAAAATAATATAGTGTTTAATTTATTAATTTTTTATGTGATTTTTTTTTTAAATTGTTTGTTTGAGTTTTTATTATTTATTTATGTTATTTTTTACACCATCTGACAAGTATGAAGAGACTGCCATTTTAGCGTTAAGGAAAAACAACATACAATTTGGAATTTTTAAATATGCACTATTTACAATAATGCCTTAGGATGCCGGTATCTGAAGTCACGGATTCGAACCTCGGTAAGGTTTGGGTTTTTATTCTAGCGGGGGTAAAAATAAAAACTATTCTGCACGCTGCGTGACGACAGCAATGGGTAAGCGGCCTTTATCCACAGCCTTCAAAATTTCCCCAGGCAGACCAGAGCAATGGGAATAACGGCATAACTATAGTTTTTTTTTTTTTTCTGTTACAATAATTGAACAGGAGATATATAATGCCACGTTCGCATATCGGCAATTGAACATATTATATGAAAGCAGAGTCCATATATCCTAATTATAACCCTTCAGGGGTTGAACGTGTTATTTTTATTAGCCATTTTTAAAACAATGCAGATAAGAATATGTTGTTTACATTCGAGCGCATGACACTGTCATTATAAAAGTAAACACGGCATACAAACAAACTATTTTTGGCACACACAATGTGTGCGATACACGCCACACGGAATCACCCGACGGCAACAGCTAGCGTGCAGCATTTTATTTTTATTTTTACAAATTTACATTAAACGCGTCATTGGAAGAGCTGTGTCTCAGCGGACTACACGAGAATAACCCCTAGCTGCAGGGTTGTCAATCTTACCTTTACACCAACAGCGAGTGTCAGTATGTTTGTTTCTTACATTTAAACAAAAACATATTTTTTGTAGCTTAATTTTACTTGATTACAAACATCTATTCATTCATCAATCACTAGAATAAGTTAATCTTTCTACTGGTCGGGCCTCCGAGTGGTTACAAGACTTGTGTCTTACTGGTCGAGTGCACCAGTGGTTACATGACTGTTTCCTACTGGTCGAGTGCCAGAGTGGTTACATGACTGTTTCCTACTGGTCGAGTGCCCGAGTGGTTACATGACTGTTTCCTACTGGTCGAGTGCCCGAGTGGTTACATGACTGTTTCCTACTGGTCGAGTGCCCGAGTGGTTACATGACTGTTTCCTACTGGTCGAGTGCACCAGTGGTTACATGACTGTTTCCTACTGGTCGAGTGCCCGAGTGGTTACATGACTGTTTCCTACTGGTCGAGTGCCCCAGTGGTTACATGACTGTTTCCTACTGGTCGAGTGCCCGAGTGGTTTCATGACTGTTTCCTACTGGTCGAGTGCCCGAGTGGTTACAAGACTTGTGTCTTACTGGTCGAGTGCCCGAGTGGTTACATGACTGTTTCCTACTGGTCGAGTGCCCGAGTGGTTACAAGGCTTGTGTCTTACTGGTCGAGTGCCCCAGTGGTTACATGACTGTTTCCTACTGGTCGAGTGCCCAAGTGGTTACATGACTGTTTCCTACTGGTCGAGTGCCCGAGTGGTTACATAACTGTTTCCTACTGGTCGAGTGCACCAGTGGTTACATGACTGTTTCCTACTGGTCGAGTGCCCGAGTGGTTACATGACTGTTTCCTACTGGTCGAGTGCACCAGTGGTTACATGACTGTTTCCTAAAGGTCGAGTGCCCGAGTGGTTACATGACTGTTTCCTACTGGTCGAGTGCACCAGTGGTTACATGACTGTTTCCTACTGGTTGAGTGCCCGAGTGGTTACATGACTGTTTCCTACTGGTCGAGTGCCCGAGTGGTTACATGACTGTTTCCTACTGGTCGAGTGCCCGAGTGGTTACATGACTGTTTCCTACTGGTCGAGTGCCCGAGTGGTTACAAGGCTTGTGTCTTACTGGTCGAGTGCCCCAGTGGTTACATGACTGTTTCCTACTGGCCGAGTGCCCGAGTGGTTACAAGGCTTGTGTCTCACTGGTCGAGTGTCCCAGTGGTTACATGACTGTTTCCTACTGGTCGAGTGCCCGAGTGGTTACATGACTGTTTCCTACTGGTCGAGTGTCTGGGTGGTTACAAGGCTTGTGTCTTACTGGTAGAGTGTCCCAGTGGTTACATGACTGTTTCCTACTGGTCGAGTGTCCGGGTGGTTACATGACTGTTTCCTACTGGTCGAGTGTCCGGGTGGTTACAAGGCTTGTGTCTTACTGGTCGTGTCCCAGTGGTTACATGACTGTTTCCTACTGGTCGAGTGCCCGAGTGGTTACATGACTGTTTCCTACTGGTCGAGTGCACGAGTGGTTACATGACTTGTGTCTTACTGGTCGAGTGCCCCAGTGGTTACATGACTGTTTCCTACTGGTCGAGTGCCCGAGTGGTTACATGACTGTTTCCTACTGGTCGAGTGTCCGGGTGGTTACAAGGCTTGTGTCTTACTGGTCGAGTGTCCCAGTGGTTACATGACTGTTTCCTACTGGTCAGGCGTCCGAGTGGTTACAAGGCTTGTATCTTACTGGTCGAGTGTCCCAATGGTTACATGACTTGTTTCCTACTGGTCGAGTGCCCGAGTGGTTACAAGGCTCGTTTCCTACTGGTCGAGTGCCCGAGTGGTTACAAGGCTTGCTTCCTACTGGTCGAGTGTCCGAGCGGTTACAAGGCTTGTGTCTTACTGTTCAAGTGTCCCAGTGGTTACATGACTGTTTCCTATTGGTCGAGTGTCCGAGTGGTTATATGATTGTTTCCTACTGGTCGAGTGTCCGGGTGGTTACAAGGCTTGTGTCTTACTGGTCGAGTGTCCCAGTGGTTACATGACTGTTTCCTACTGGTCGGGCGTCTGAGTGGTTACAAGGCTTGTATCTTACTGGTCGAGTGTACCCAATGGTTACATGACTGTTTCCTACTGGTTGGACGTCCGAGTGTTTACAAGGCTTGTTTCTTACTGGTCGAGTGTCCCAATGGTTACATGACTGTTTCCTACTGGTCGAGTGCCCGAGTGGTTACATGACTGTTTCCTACTGGTCGAGTATCCGGGTGGTTACAAGGCTTGTGTCTTACTGGTCGAGTGTCCCAGTGGTTACATGACTGTTTCCTACTGGTCAGGCGTCCGAGTGGTTACAAGGCTTGTATCTTACTGGTCGAGTGTCCCAATGGTTACATGACTTGTTTCCTACTGGTCGAGTGCCCGAGTGGTTACAAGGCTCGTTTCCTACTGGTCGAGTGCCCGAGTGGTTACAAGGCTTGTTTCCTACTGGTCAAGTGTCCGAGTGGTTACAAGGCTTGTGTCTTACTGGTCAAGTGTCCCAGTGGTTACATGACTGTTTCCTACTGGTCGAGTGAATGAGTGGTTACATGACTGTTTCCTACTGGTCGAGTGTCCCAGTGGTTACATGACTGTGTCCTACTGGTCGAGTGTCCCAGTGGTTACATGACTGTTTCCTATTGGTCGAGTGTCCGAGTGGTTATATGATTGTTTCCTACTGGTCGAGTGTCCGGGTGGTTACAAGGCTTGTGTCTTACTGGTCGAGTGTCCCAGTGGTTACATGACTGTTTCCTACTGGTCGGGCATCTGAGTGGTTACAAGGCTTGTATCTTACTGGTCGAGTGTACCCAATGGTTACATGACTGTTTCCTACTGGTTGGACGTCCGAGTGGTTACAAGGCTTGTTTCTTACTGGTCGAGTGTCCCAATGGTTACATGACTGTTTCCTACTGGTCGAGTGCCCGAGTGGTTACAAGGCTTGTTTCCTACTGGTCGAGTGCCCGAGTGGTTACAAGGCTTGTGTCTTACTGGTCGAGTGTCCCAGTGGTTACATGACTGTTTCCTACTGGTCGAGTGTTCGAGTGGTTACATGACTGTTTCCTACTGGTCGAATGTCCGGGTGGTTACAAGGCTTGTGTCTTACTGGTCGAGTGTCCCAGTGGTTACATGACTGTTTCCTACTGGTCGGGCGTCCGAGTGGTTACAAGGCTTGTTTCTTACTGGTCGAGTGTCCGAGTGGTTACATGGCTTGTTTCCTACTGGTCGAGTGTCCGAGTGGTTACAAGGCCTGTTTCTTACTGGTCGAGTGCCCGAGTAATTACAAGGCTTGTTTCTTACTGGTCGAGTTTCCGAGTGGTTACATGGCTTGTTTCCTACTGGTCGAGTGTCCGAGTGGTTACATGACTTGTTTCCTACTAGTTGAGTGTCCGAGTGGTTACATGACTTGTTTCCTACTGGTCGAGTGCGAGTGGTTACATGACTTGTTTCCTACTGGTCAAGCGTCCGAGTGGTTACAAAGCTTGTTTCCTACTGCTTATTTCTGGAGTCAAAGGGACCGCGTTCGAAATCACGCTCCAGTCTGCTCAGCTGTAAAGATGGGTCCTCGTTCATCACTTGACTTGTTTTAAAAAAGGTTTTCCCATAGCATATACTCTCTTTCGTATGGACGTGAAGAGCCAGAGACTATGCTAGATCTCACATTTTTTTAGGTGAGGTGGCCGGTTCCTTTCCTAGCTGCCTTTGTCTTCCATATCTCAAGAGCAATGCCAGATGCCCATTTATAGCTGGGTAGAGTAGTGCGTGAAGCTACCTGGCTTCAAATCCTGTAACTTCGCCTCGAAAATCGACAGCTCTAACCTCAGTCTCCTACGGCAGTATCAGCCGTGGGACTACCTGACCTTTAACCTAATGACCTGCACCGATTGATCAATAGTTTTATCGACACTGTAACTTCAGTTAAAACAGTTCTCTCTTTTGTTATGGCAAATACCGATCCGATATAACCGAAGGACTTAGGTCGCAAGAACGTGCGTCGCCGCAATAAGGCTCAAGCTAAATTCTCAAGTTACATTTCCCTGCTGTGAAACCGGAACTTGTACCAGACATTTTCTACTCACTGCATTTGTTCGAGCACAGATCTGATTATCCCAATTTTGCTTTGTTGAGCATGTCAAAACTTGGATAGCCGGGTCAGCAAAACCTCTTTAATGCAGTAGCTGTTTATGTTGATCCAGCTGCGCTTGGGTTCGTACTGGTATTTCCATATGTTTGCCAGTTTTCATTTGCAAGGTGTTCCATTTATCTAGCCTGAGAGGAAGGAGCATTTTTCTAACATCATAGAGTGCTGTGCACTCGAAGATGGTGGTCAATAGTTTCATAGGAGTAGGTACATAGCTGGCAGTGCGTTGTGGGATGATTATGTTCAAGTGATTGTTGGGTGGTATATGTTGCGTTCGGAGCAGCAAAATGGTGGTCTGATCCTTCCTTATAAGGTAGAAAGGTCTGATCGTCAATGTCACGAGACTATCATCCGATAGCGAGGGTAAAATAGGATGTATCTGACCCCACCAATAACTACTCTGCATATCCCATGTAGCACCCCTTGGGGGCTGGCATTATGTCAAACTAATTGCTAGACAAACCAGCGCTGTAAGAGTGTGTGGGCTCTGATGCAGGCTTCCATCAAATGGGTCAGCTACAGTTGTACCTCCATACTCCATAACCAGCGAAACAGGAGATGATGCCTTTTCACAAATCATCATCATTACCGCGCCAGCCCCCCCGAGGAGCACCGGCCTTAAACAATGCATCCCAAGCCTTCTTGTCATCTACCATCCGCTCAACGACTTTCCATCACAAACTTTGATCCAGGAAAAACTTCCCAGACAATCACAAGTATTTTCTGCTTCTTCAGCTGTTTGAACGTATAAGGCTCTTTTATGTAAATACAAATCTCTCTCTTTCTCTCTCTATATATATATATATATATATATATATTTGCCGGTGTATGCCCCTGTGTTGTGAGGAGACAATGGACGAATATGACTCCAGCTCCATCAGACATGTCATGGCAGACGACTAATATGACTCCAGCTCCATCAGACATGTCATGACAGACGACTAATATGATGTTGTGGATGGGGCTGGCAACCTTTTCATATTAAATAAATAGCTAAAGAACCACTGTTACACGAGATCGGACATAGGCTTCCTGCAATGGTTCCAGCTATAGTGGTGGCTCTTTGCTCCAGATGGAGCGACAAATTAAATTAATCATAATTAATTAATTTTTTTTTTAAACAGGAAATGACCTCGTTCATGTCGTAAATAATAGTGACAGTAAATACAGTGCGTGTGTTTATGCCCTCCTTCAAGTCGTAAATAATAGTGACAGTAAATACAGTGCGTGTGTTTAAAATGAATTTCTGTTATTCGAAAAGGTTACAACCATGCATGTTTTTTCTACCCACAGCAAACGGTTATTCTGACATCCCATCAATATTTGACCACGAAGCCGGGCTTCGCTATTTCGGTTTAAGCGTGTTCTAGATAATTATCTTTATTCCTGGCGCGCAAATACCAACTTGAACCAGGGTGGATATATGGATCTTGCGCGTGCGCACTCCACATACACAGAAGTCCGCATAATCAAACGAGCAGAATATTTTCACTTACCGGAACCTGGAAGACGTGAACTGTGTCGTTTAGAAAAGCGATCCGTATGTTGACGTATTTGCCCTTGCGAGGTGACTTGGGTGGTCGAGGGTCAGCCATGGCCGTATCCTTGAGCAAGAAACTAGCCTATCGGCATGGTACATTCCACTGACGGTTTGACCTGCCAAGAATCAAATAATGTCATATCGAATCAGTGGATAGCAAAAGTACATTATAGAATATAAAACGAGAGAGCAAAAAAATCATAGAATATTAAAAAAGAGGAAAGAAAAACTAACCGACAGAATAAGAAAAGACAGGAATGCAAAACTAACTGACGGAATATCAAAAGACAGGAAGGCATAACAAAATGATGGAATATCAAAAGACAGGAAGGCATAACATAATGATGGAACATCAAAAGACAGGAAAGAAAAATGTTATGTTATGTCACGTTACGAATAAAAATATGATAAACAGAAATCAGCATGTACTGCACATACACACAGAACATTTTCTTCCTTTCTATTTTAAAATGTTTTTATTGATCCACTCTTCAAGACAGCCCATGAATATTAGCGACGACTACAAATGGAGCGTACTTGAGATCAAACCCACAAAAGACTCGGAACGTGAAGAAAGACGGGTTTCAGCTGTTTAAACAAAACATAGGCTTAGCTCCATCGGAGAATTTAATGTTGGCATCTCCCGTCTACCCAGCTGTAAATGGTTACCTGACTCTGCTCTCGAGTTAAGGAAGACAATGGTAGAGAGGAAGGGAACTAGTCACCACACCCAATTTAAAAAGCTGGACCTAGTTTGGTGAAATCTCTAACACGTAACTCCCCACGGCAATATCTGATATCGGACTACCTTCACCTTTACGTTCTTCATATCTGATATCGGACTACCTTCACCTTTATGTTCTTCATATCTGATATCGGACTACCTTCACCTTTATGTTCTTCATATCTGATATCGGACTACCTTCACCTTTATGTTCTTCATATCTGATATCGGACTACCTTCACCTTTATGTTCTTCATATCTGATATCGGACTACCTTCACCTTTATGTTCTTCATATCTGATATCGGACTACCTTCACCTTTATGTTCTTCATATCTGATATCGGACTACCTTCACCTTTATGTTCTTCATATCTGATATCGGACTACCTTCACCTTTATGTTCTTCTTCATATCTGATATCGGACTACCTTCACCTTTATGTTCTTCATATCTGATATCGGACTACCTTCACCTTTATGTTCTTCATATCTGTTTCTATCGGACTACCTTCACTGATATCTTTATGTTCTTCATATCTGATATCGGACTACCTTCACCTTTATGTTCTTCATATCTGATATCGGACTACCTTCACCTTTATGTTCTTCATATCTGATATCGGACTACCTTCACCTTTATGTTCTTCATATCTGATATCGGACTACCTTCACCTTTATGTTCTTCATATCTGATATACAACCACGTTATTATAAATTAAAGAACAAACGAACGAAAGAAGGATAATATTTTAAAAAAGAAAACAAACTAAAGATAGAAACAAAGAAAGAAATAAAAAATGAAATAAATTAACATTAAGAAAACGAATGAAAGAAAGAATAAAACAGAGAACGAGGGAAAGATATAGAAAACGTAAGAAAGATGACAGAAAGAAAGAAAAAATACAGGCAGGCAGGCAGACAAATATACAGAAAACAACAGAATGAAAGAAACAGCTAACAAACAAACAATGAGAGAAAGATATAGAAAGCAAATGAAAAAACAAACGAAGAAACAAAGAAAGAATTCTTTTTATAAGAAAGAAACAGACAGACAGATGGACGGACGTACAGACAGACAGACATATAGATAGACAGACGAACGGACGGACGAACAGATAGACAGTCAGACCGAGAGAAAGACAGACATATAGATAGGCAGACGGACGAAAAGACAGACATATAGATAAGCAGATGGACGGACACATAGACAGACAGACGGTGAGAAAGACAGACATATAGATAAGGCAGACGGACGGACGAACAGAAAGACAGACAGATGGACAGACCTAAAGAAAGAAAGGCAGACAGGTAGGCAAACAGAAAATACTGCGGCGCATATCTGGCTGTGTTAGAGTCTGAAGATATCATGTGACAGAACCACAAGGGACGCTTGAAATATTCACACGACAATTTAGCGTTGTAGTCTGACGTCACTGAGAAGACACAGGTAAATTAGCAACAGGACGCTTACAGTTTCCAAGGACGATCATCGGCTTCATGTTTCAAATATTTAATCATATCAACTTAAGCTTAACTGTTTTCTTCTTGTTTGTCTGCGTTCAGTTTGTAGCGATGATAAATCTGCAGGTCTGTCGCCAGGAAAAAGTTCACAGTCTTTTCCAGGTCAGCGCGGCAGCACCATAGCTTCTGCTTGAGCTCAGCACTCCATTGGACAGGTCAGGCGTCGTGGGTCATCATGGGTTGGGCAGTTTTTGAGAATGTGTTCAGGGATCTGGATACCAGTTCCACATTGACATTCATTCGTATGAGATATCCTAATTCGACAGTGTGACCACAAATACCATTCAATTTGAATTACAAAGCAAGGACTACCTTGTAATGCCATCAGTTGGTTTTTCTCTATGTGTGCCCTATCGAACGCTAGCGCCTTGTTCTCACCTCTTGTTCCACTCTTCTCTATATCAGTTCACCATTAGTGTTCTTGTCATATCATTTCAATCCTTCTATTCTGCGAAGTCATTAGTAATACCGCTTCCAAAGAAAGGAAATCTAAAAATGTGCAAGAATTACAGAACCATTAGCCTTATTAGTCATCCAAGTAAAGTGATGTTAAGGATACTTTTGAACAGAATAAAACAGAAATCAGAAGAAATCTTGTCCGAGGAACAGACCTGGCTTTAGACCAAAAAGAAGTACCTCAGAACAAATCTTCAATATTAGATTACTGATCGAAAAACATCTCCAGCATCAACGCGATTTATATCATAACTTCATCGATTTCACAAAAGCCTTCGATCGAGTCTGGCATGAAGGCTTATGGCAAATAATGAGAAAATTCAATTTTGATACCAACATCTTAGATATCATTGAAGCACTATACAAGGACGCAAGCAGTGCTGTTTTTGCAAGAAATGACGTTAGATAATTTTTCAAAACAACTGTAGGAGTTCGTCAGGGATGCATCCTGTCCCCAGTGCTCTTTAATATACAGTATATCTAGAAAATATTATGCAGGAGGCTCTCTACGATTATAAAACAACTATATCGATTGGAGGCCGACCTCTTTGCAATCTACTTTTGCTGATGATATCGATCTTATACCTGGAACAGAATCAGAACTTCAAGACCTTACCTCTAGACTGAAGAAAGTAACAAGAGCGTATGGGATGGAAATTAATATAGAAAAAAGCAAGATATTGGTGAACAGCCATAAGAAACATGTTCCGACCAACATTACGTTAAATGGGCAAACTTTAGAAGATGTGAACACCTTTAAATATCTGGGGTCCACTATATGTAGTGATGGAAGATCAAGTAAAGAAATCAAGACAAGACTTGAGATGGCCTCAGCTGCCATGACAAGGCTGAATGTGATCTGGAAAAGTAACATCAGTTTTTCTGTGAAGATCAAATTATACAAATCACTTGTATTATCTATTCTCTTGTATGGGTGTGAGGGCTGGACACTCACTGCAGATTCGGAGCGAATGATTCAGGCTTTCGAGTATAAATGTTATAGAAGAATTTTGCGCATTTGCTATAGAGCACAAAACAAATATCTATGTTAGAGAGAAAATAAACACGTATCGATACAGTGTCAGTTCCTGACTGTTTTGCAGAGACGCACTGTCTCATGCAGATTTGACACATAGCCTGTTTCGTGTATCGAAACTGCAGTTTCAGTTCCCGTCTGCCTCGCTGTTTTGCAAAGAGGCACATTGTATCATTGTCTCACCTTCAGGGGCCTTTGTAAAAATGTGTCAAGCGTGCGGTACATTAGGCGTTCATAATAGTATGGAAAATCAAACAAGTCAAAAAAAATTTTTTTAAATAATTCCTCAGGACTGAAAGAGGCTTACTACTACTAGGTGTCTGCTCGGTTTGAGTTGAATCATTGTCGCTGACTGTACCTATTCTAGTTTTATATAATGTGTCATTATTACTGTTATTATTATTTTTTTTTTTTCACTTTTACTGCAGCTGTCAGCATGTTCCCCTTGCATATCATCATAATGAAAACGACTGTGTAAAATTCTTAACAGTGGTCACACGAAATACCATAGATTTGTACTAACGAGAATAAGTAAATCTGCATACTAGGGTGTCACGACTCATGTCTCATTGTTTCAGTTAATTTACTTGTAGTCTGCTGTTTCGAAACAGTTCCATAGTTCTATTTCATCCAAGCGCTCATTACACGCATGTTACGGTACTCTTCATTCCTGACTTTAGGCGCTCTCTTAAGAAAACGTGTTTTGTTTATACATAAAATAGTGTTTAAAACTTGTGATCAACCTCATTTAATCTTCATTTATGGCGGGGAGAAGCCCTGTTTGGGATTATTTTGTAAAGATCAAAGACAACAAAGTAAAATGTAACGTGTGTTCTGGTATTTTATCATTCAAGGGTTCGTCAACTTCAAGTTTGACTAGGCACTAGAGATGGCTACTGTGTGTATGACGGTATGTGTCGAAACAATGCTTCGAAACAGCGAGCGATTCGACACTTCCTGCTTGTTTGTTTCGTCTGCCTCGCTGTTTTGCAGCGACACACTGTCTGAGCCTATGTAAAATTTGAATCAACCGTTCGGAACATTAGTATGGAATATCAAACATGTCATATTTTTCAGGGATGTGTTATGATGACTTGATTTTACAAGTGATATTATTTTTGCTGAGAAGTTATAGACACTGGAAATTGTGTCAGTGCTGCAGTTGTCAATGTTTTAGGCGCTATGTTAAAGTTAAAAGTGTCCGTGTGTTCGTATAAATGTAATATACACTTTATTAGCTCTGCTGATATGTGTACTCGTTGTGGATTTGAATCATTGTCTACCAAATCTAGCTTACTCTAGTTTGATATCATGTGTTATTATTACTGTTGTTATTATTATTGTTGTTTTTTTATTATTTTCCCATATACTGCAGCTATCATCATATGTACGTTTTATTTCATCATAATGAAGACTTGTGTAAAAATATTGAATTGTGGTCACACGAAACGCCATAGATTTTCACACACGACAGTAAAAACTGAGAAAATTGTCTCACACAATTCATGTATACCCGCCCCGGTACTGTCTATAAGAGACTTCTTTCTCCCCTATTATACGTGCAATTGTGTCGACACACTGTTTCGACACACTGTTTCGACACAGTATAATTAATTGAGCCGACTGTCTCGAAACAACGGAGTGTATCGATTCGCCCTCTACGACCCATGACGGGTTACGGGTTGAGATGATGATTCTGCGAAAGCACCCATTTATGAAAGCCTACAACTTGTAGGTTGTTGTTTAGGATGTTCTCCATAGCACAATCTGGCAATATCCATAGAAGAACACATGGACACAAGACTCCTGTCGGCAACTAAGTAATGGTCATTCAAAAGTTGCTTCCTATTTTTAAACTGTTATATCTTCAGCCTATCTCACTAATTTATACGAAAAAAAAACCGCCAAGATAAAGACAATTGAATGGCATGTCACATTAACATTACAGCTGAGCGTACAATTCAGCATGTTTAACACATAACGTAATAGTAGCAGCAATTATTGCTGTCTATTGTAACGTCTCTTTAATGGCCATTTTGGACTCTCGAAAAAAAAAAAATCCACTTAGAACTCAAGACATATTGCACCTTGTTTAAACATTTGTTTTCTGTATGTCCATTTGATATATCAGGAAGCAAAATTTACAAAAATAGGAAGTAACTTTTCAAAAACCTGTACATAAACTGCAAAATGCCTGAAAAATCTATTTGTTTTGTGTACAATTAGTTATCTTTCATTACAATGTACACGCTTGTTCAGACACCTTATATGTGTAATGTCTATCTGTGACACCTTATATGTGTAACGTCTATCTGTGACACCTTATATTTGTAAAGTCTATCTGTGACACCTTGTATGTGTAAAGTCTATCTGTGACACCTTATATGTGTAAAGTCCATCTGTCGTAAGTAAAGCTGGCTATATGATTCCGGATGATCAAGTGTAGAAAACTGTTTCCTTGGCGACGAATAAACATAAAAGTAGTCTCATAGTAGATACTGCGGTAGGGGAGTGAAGTAATGTTAGATTAGTCTCCAGGGGCTAGGTCTCAACTTTATGAGGTGGGGCTACTAGTTTCCTTCCTTCCTGTCTCTGTCTTCCCGAAGTCAAGAGTACAGCCAGGTGCCCATTTTACATTATAATTTTGCTGGCAGATACATTTTCGATTTAGTTAATGTCATTTCGTATGCTTATGTGTTCATTTAATTCAGTGTTACACTTTACTATTCTCGTGCAATATTTCATTCAATGTTACACTTTACTATTCTCATCCAATATTCCATTCACTGTTACACTTTACTATTCTCATCCAATATTCCATTCACTGTTACACTTTACTATTCTCATCCAATATTTCTTTACTGTTACACTTTACTATTCTCATCAACATTCCCATCGATTCTTTTAATCGTGACAAAGAAATCGGGGCTCAGAGCAAACAAGGTAACTAAATGGAACAGAGCGTGTACTGAGCGCAACGAACTAAGGCTGGAAGCTGATGGCGGGATTATGGGAAAAAGACATTTCACAAACAAGAAACACACAAAACACGGCTTACGAGTTATGAGTCACGATGAGACGTCAGGGCATACACTACATGTACAATCAATTAATTGATAAGTCATACATGCCAACTCACTCACTCACTCAATCTCTTTCACTTACTCTCTCTAACACGCTGGGAATCAATGCCAGGATGGGTGGGGATTCATGTAATGATATTCATAAGCGGTGTGTGGGGATACCCTGATTCCCTTATGGCCAGATAAATATGGGACCGCTATGTAAACAGGAAAAAGAGTGCTGGAATGAAAGCGAGCGCGTGTCCCATAAAAAAAAAGACCAAATGAAGAAAGTGTTGGGCAAAGCGTTTAAAAAATAAATGGGGATTATTATGCTGCAATGATCAGAAACAGAATGACAAGAGCAGAAAGACGGAAGAATGGGTGTACACCAGGGTGCTGTATCTGCACGTGCATAAAGGGTATAAAGAGTTCGTAACTGCCCATATCTTCAGCTCGCACATGAAAAACGATATCAATATATCACAGAGAAGTAAATTATAGGCATTCGCACAAAGGGCAGGCAGACAGACATAAATAGCCAGATAAATATATAGACAGACAGCCAGCCAAACAAAGAGACAGATAAACAAGCAATCGTGTACCATCCCTTTTTTGCGCACTGGATCGAGACTTGTATTTGAAGGCTATATCGACGCGCACAAAGGTGTCCGTACGAATGTTACTATGTGTGGTATACCAACAATTCAGTTTATAAATATTACACACACATAGTTCAGTTTATGCTTAGGGTCCAATGGGATAAGGTGTTTATGTGTTCGCTAGGATCTGAGTGTATGGAAGGATGTACTTGATCTACTTGGCAGTATTAACCGATTGTGTCTATGTATAATGGAATATGCAGTTATGATAACTAAGAGTTGACGTGTCTCATAATTTAAGGAATATTTTTAAAAATTTAAATATTCCTTAAATTATAACTGAGACTCTTAATATATACATTATTTTATTTATTTTTTTATTTATTTCTGTGAAGCAAATATGTCAGAGGAGCCAAAGTGGAAAATAAATGTTGTATATACATTTTCATTGTGGCCAAGGTTTGGCGTGTTAATATTGTTCAGTTAAAAATCAAAGTTGGATTGTTAATCATACGAACGCTTAACCTCGTAACACTTGTATTTGTGTTTACATAATGCGTAATAGAAGCGAGCAAGATTAATGTAGTCTTAGAGTCACAATATAGTGACAATATTGTAGCAAAGTTTGATTTTGCTGGGGAGGTTATGATGGTATCCTAAAAGAATGAAAACGGTGTCTGCATTAACCGTGTGAGGTCAAGCACATGTAGGCCCCTGACTCTATAAATGATGATGATGAATTATGTGCAGGGAACCTAACGCTACCTCCCTAGATCTCACACGGTCACTATTCTGGCTCTAGTGTAAGGTGTATGGTGTACCTAGTGTCTAGGGAAGAAATGTAATGATGGTACACAACAGTAAAACACTTTAAGTCTCTATAAAGATGAGAATAAAACTAGTAGTTAAGTTTTTCTTTGAAATAAATTTTTTCTATACACTTTATTTTGCCTGTCCAGCCAAATCGTTTGGACAGGTCTTTGAAAATGAGGACAAGATAGTTTACAGAAAAGAACAATTACAATTTTGGGGCAATTTGCCCAATAACTAAAAAGTTAATATATATATTTATATATGTCTTTCCTGTAGGAAATATTCATAGATTTCACTTTATTCATCTAAAGGGAGAGTCACTGTATATGAGGGCTGTAGTTTCATCCTACCCCCATAAACGTCCTGAGTATTGTTTCGCAATACTAGTGTTTATTACCAGAAAATGTCAGTTATGCCCAGATGTTTAACACATCACCTGGGATTCCTTGTTGAAAGATATTACAATGTGTCGTTGCAGAAAGTCTCAATTTCACCACCCGCCAAAGCTCCTACTGTTATCTTTGACAGCATAAATGACTGGTTGGAGACTGGATGGTGTTATTCGTACTCAGCAAGTTTCCTGTCACCAGCTGGCAACAGGAAATAGAGCCTCACAATTCAAGAAAATATAAACAAATGACGCTGACTTTAGAAGAAATGGCCTCAGCTTCCTCCGAACTGCACAGACTGTGAACTTCTTATTTATTTAAGTTTAAAGTTAACACAGCTGTTTCTCAGCGTATCTGAATGAAAATTTTAGTTTGACTGGCAATGAATAATCAAAGCCTTTTGCTAATATTTACTAGCACTGGCCAATCAAAACGTGCGACTACTTGAATTCAAATGCAGTTTTTATGAAAAAACAAAAAAATTTGCAAACAATTTCTGCGTCTGGTAGTCGATTGGCCAGTCTGCTTTAGTTATGCCCAATACAAAAGGAGTTTCGTTTAGGATTACATTTTTCCTACCGCTCCCCTTTTCCGTTCATACTCTTTTTACCCAAGCGAATTTGAATGTACCTCCCTGCCTCTTTTTCAAACTCGCGTCCCCACTAACGTTAAAAAAAACAAAGCAGGAACGACAGTCTGTCTGGTCGAGCGTCCGTAGACATTAGTATTTTCTCAATAACTTCTCTAATACTGGGACTATCATATTATTTAAAGTACATTCTTGCTCAGTGAACTCTATGTCATACTACCATATAATTTTTATGGGCAGTTTCATAATGGTTTAAATTTTCAATTTTTGTCATAGTCAATCGTCAAATAAAATTTTGCACAAGACCGCCATCTTTCCTCTCCTTCATCTCGCTGGCAAGTATTTTTCAAATAACTAACTTGTTTTAGTTACGTCAGAAATGCTACCGCGAGGAGGCAATAAAATTGTCTGCGTGTTTGCCTCTGCTAGAGTTGTTCCAGCGTATATGTATATGCATGGCAGACTGTGTCAGCGAAGCGGGGTTGTGCGCGGCAGGTTAAGAATTGGCGTTAATAATTTGTATTGTATCGTGTAACACTACCATAAAATGTAAGGATTACTACTAAATTTTGCGTTAAAGTTGACAGAATACGTTAATTCAGATAGTTATTTTGCGGCACTCTTCCGCAAAATCGTTAATTATAAGGCTAGGCTACAATGTGTATGCAGCAGATCGGGCAAATGTTAAAAATGTACGTCACAAGGAAAGCGAGTAGGTTTAAACGGGGGGATCGGTTCTAAGCCGTTCCATGGCACAAAATTCAGCGCTATGCTGGCGTGTGAGAGCATCACCGTCAGACACAATAGGGCTGTTGTATTTATTATCCTTTTATGACTAATATTCTACTGAAATGAGCGATTATTCTCGCAGATTTTACTACAAATATAAATATGTTTCTTTTTAATGTCATAACACACTTATCAATGCATCATTCAGCTGACCATTGCTTCCTTCAATCACAGTCAAGTTGACATCTGAGCGAGTATATTTCGTCACAAGGATATAATTTACAGTGAGTTCCAGTTCCCAAGGGAAGTAAATGTTTGCCACCGCTTGGATTTGGATATTTTAATGACCGCCTCCTCCGTTCGCATTGTGATGAGTGCAGACATACCAAGAAAACTATGTAAGATAAGATCATGTTACAGGATTACAAGATAGTCCACGCATATCTATTCAAGTAACAGCATTAAAATATAATCACTTACTCTAACGAAATAGTATGCGTAGTAGATTATCCTACTCATTCCCCCCCCCCCCCATATTTTTGCAGGATACCCTAAAATAAGCCATGCCTACCTCTCTCTCTCTCTCTCTCTCTCTCTCTTTCTCTCTCTCTGTCTCTGTTACAGTCTATTATTTCCCTATTGTCAGAGATTTTCTTGATGAAAAATTCCAAGCAGAAGGAATGAAAGACTGGAATGGCCTGTGGGATCTTGTGATCTAACTCCAGATAAATGTTTTGTTAATGGCGATATTTAAAGGACAATGTATATGATCGGAAACCTAAAACCGCAGAGGATCTCATTACAGCAATAACAAGTGTGTTTCAAAGAAGTGACCAAGATTTATGTCAAAGAGTTGGTGGACATTTTCGAAAAAGGCTAACTTTATGTATGAAGCTTCTGGACACCGTTTTGGGTGATAAATAACTTTATAATTATCAACAAATAGTTTTAGAGTTTTGTCATTGTTATGGTGTATTTCATTGAAATATACCATTACATATTCAATTCACGTGTTGTAAGCAAATAACTAAGGGCCTTCTGGCTCACTATATATAAGGGAATGAGTTTGGAAAGATAATCCAGATATGTCAGGGCACATGGCTGCATTTACAGACAGTCCACCTACATCAAATCATGCGAAAGTGTTAATAGATAATCCATGATATATCAATCAAGAGTATTAAAGATAGTCCACATATATATCACACCACATGAGAGTATTAAATATATTCCCTGGATATTACACCACATGAGGGTATTAAAGATATTCTTGTATATAAATCACATGAGGGTATTAAAGATATTCTTGTATATAAATCACATGAGGGTATTAAAGATATTCTTGTATATAAATCACATGAGGGTATTAAAGATATTCCCTGGATATTACATCACTTGAGAGTTATTAAAGATATTCTTAGATAGAAATCACATGAGAGTTATTAAAGATATTCTCCGTGTATATCAATTTTGTGAGACATTGGTAGTGATCACGACATGGTATTGATGACGCTCAAGCTTAAACTTAAAAAGAACTATAATCAAAACAGATGTTCTCAGTTAAGATTCAATTTAGACAAACTGAAAGATCCAGAAATCGCGGGAATCTTTGAGGCAACTGTTGGAGGAAAATTCGCAGCTCTCAACTTTTTGGAGGATGATATCAACTCAATCACAGAGAACATGAAAGACGTGCTCATTGAATCAGCAACAGAAATACTTGGTAAAAGAAAGAAAATAAACAAACCATGGGTTACAGATGACATTCTGAAGTTATGTGATACACGGCGAGAAATGAAAAAGGTTAAGAAAGAGGTTCCTGAAGCAGCATGGCAATACAGTATGGTGAATAAAAATATTAGGAAGAAAATGAAACAGGCCAAAGAAAAATGGGTAGCTGATCAATGTGAGTCCATTAATACGGGGCTAATAAAAGGTAACAGCAAGGCAGCTTTTGACACATTAAGAAAACTATCAAAACCCCAACAGCCCAGGGTAACTGTCATAGAAGATAGCAATGGGGCTCTGCTCAATGAAAAAACAGCTGTAATGAGAAGATGGACAGAATATTGTAAAGAATTATATAACTGTAAACTTGACACTAACTTAGGCATATTAAACAACATTAAGTGCGAAAACAGGGAACTCGGAAAGGCAGCAATATTACGGGAAGAAGTGGAAGAGGCTATATGTTCGATGAAAGGAGGGAAGTCACCGGGTGTGGATAATATCCCAGCAGAGCTCTTGAAATATGGAGGACCAGATATAGTAAAAATCATGACAACAATTTGCCAGAAGATATGGAGTACAAAAAAATGGCCAAAAGAATGGACGCAGTCATTAGTAATACCGCTTCCAAAGAAAGGAAATCTAAAAATGTGCAAGAACTACAGAACCATTAGCCTTATTAGTCATCCAAGTAAGGTGATGTTAAGGATACTTTTGAACAGAATAAAACAGAAATCAGAAGAAATCTTGTCAGAGGAACAGGCTGGCTTTAGACCAAAAAGAAGTACCTCAGAACAAATCTTCAATATTAGATTACTTATCGAAAAACATCTCCAACATCAACACGATTTATACCATAACTTCATCGATTTCACAAAAGCCTTCGATCGAGTCTGGCATGAAGGCTTATGGCAAGTAATGAGAAAATTCAATTTTGATACCAACATCATAGATATCATTGAAGCACTATACAAGGACGCAAGCAGTGCTGTTTTTGCAAGCAACGACATTGGAGAATTTTTCAAAACAACTGTAGGAGTTCGGCAGGGATGTATCCTGTCCCCAGTGCTCTTTAATATTTATCTAGAACATATTATGCAAGAGGCTCTCTACGATTATAAATCAACCATATCGATTGGAGGCCGACCTCTGTGCAACCTACGTTTTGCTGATGATATTGATCTGATAGCTGGATCAGAATCAGAACTTCAAGACCTTACCTCTAGACTGGAGAAAGTAACAAGAACGTATGGGATGGAAATTAATATAGAAAAAAGCAAGATATTGGTGAATAGCCATAAGAAACATGTTGCGACCAACATTACGTTAAATGGGCAAACGTTAGAAGAAGTTAACACCTTTAAATATCTCGGGTCCACTATATGCAGTGATGGAAGATCAATTAAAGAAATCAAGACAAGACTTGAGATGGCCTCAGCTGCCATGACAAGGTTGAATGTGATCTGGAAAAGTAACATCAGTTTTCCTGTGAAGATCAAATTATACAAATCACTTGTATTATCTATTCTCTTGTATGGGTGTGAGAGCTGGACACTCACTGCAGATACGGAGCGAAGGATTCAGGCTTTCGAGCATAAATGTTATAGAAGAATTTTGCGCATTTGCTATAAAGAGCACAAAACAAATGTCTATGTTAGAGAGAAGATAAACACCTATGCAGGCCACCAAGAACCACTTTTGTCAACAGTGAAACGTCGAAAGCTTGCCTGGTTTGGGCATGTAACTCGTCATGACTCCCTTTCGAAAACGATCCTTCAGGGAACAGTCGAAGGTAAACGGAGAAGAGGAAGGCAGAGAAAATCCTGGGCTGATAACATCAAAGAATGGGCAGGACACGGTTTTTCCACACTTGTACGCATTGCTGAGGATAGAGAGCAGTGGAGGACCCTGTCTGCTGATGCTTCCACCATGGCACCCCTACGACCCATGACGGGTTACGGGCTGAGATGAGATGATGATGAGAGTATTAAAGATATTCCGTGTATATGAATAACGTGAGAGTATTAAAGATATTCCATGTTTATCCATTCACGTGAGAGTAGTTAAGATTGTCCATGTACACCATATCACGACAGTTTTTAAGAAATAGCTGTTCGGAAGGTCCTGGATTCGTTTCTCCGATAAGCCTCTCACTTCTGTTGTTTTTCTGTTGTCTAGTTTTCTACTTCTTTATTTCTCACGGGTGTCTGAAACATACCTTTATGTGTTTAATATTTATTTACTGTTTACATGCCTCGGGTTTCCCCTCTTTATTTGGTAGGTCCCCGGGGGATCTTACATGAGACAACGTAAGAATATTACCACTGCTCAACCAAGGAATTCGTAAGAAGCGGATAATGGTGTGGTGGTACATGAGGTTGGCAACGACGCCACGTAAAACAAAAAGCTACAACAACTGCCACTCCAAGAGTACATCAGTGCTGTTCCGCAGGCTTCCTGCGAGGGGCTAATGTAGTAATGTGCAGTGGTTGCTCTCATGATTCCATTAAGGGGTGAAAATCACCAGAAAGAAAGAAGTGTGACACTATAAAAACGCAGACCACGTGTATCAAATGAGAATGTAGAAACCACGTATATCAAATCACACTGCGAGTACACATAAGACATTCGACCCACTGAAAGACTGCTCGCGTGAAATCACGTGTCATTGTTTTGAAAGACAGATCGCTTATCCTAAATTACGTGAGGGTATTACTAGGCAATATATCGCTTATCTTAAATTACGTGAGGGTAATACTAGGCAATCTATCTATAAATATACATATATATAGATGACATCTCCCAGGGTAAATCTATTGGCGACCAAAGTAGAAATGCCTCGTCCCATCCATCTCTATTTAGCCGACGGGATCTCTTCTTAATAGAAATTTACAAATTGCTAAAAATAGAACTTGTTCTTCAGAACTATTGTAGAGGTAATATTACAGAACTATTGTAGAGGTAATATTACAGAACTATTGTAGAGGTAATATTACAGAACTATTGTAGAGGTAATATTACATAACTATTGTAGAGGTAATATTACAGAACTATTGTAGAGGTAATATTACAGAACTATTGTAGAGGTAATATTACAGAACTATTGTAGAGGTAATATTACAGAACTATTGTAGAGGTAATATTACAGAACTATTGTAGAGGTAATATTACAGGACTATTGTAGAGGTAATATTACAGAACTATTGTAGAGGTAATATTTAAGTAGTTCTACAGCAAATACTGTGGTAGGGGAGAAGTGTTAGAGACTTCGCCTACACTAGGTCTCTAACACAGACACTAGATCTCTGTTTTACTAGGTGAGGTGGTCAGTTCCCTTCCTCGCTGCCTTTGCTTTCCCTAATACTAGTGTACGTCACGTTCAATTAGAATGTGAATCGGAATCAATGGAGTCTGGCTTGGGGTTTAATAAAACTTAGATTGCTATCAAACGTTTACGGCCATCGCTTCAAAATCTGGTGTTACACGTTGTTTGAATGATTGATTGACACACAGATAGACAGTTCAACGCAGATTGGACAGAATGACTGACAGGCAGCGGGCGGACGAACAAACGGACGGTAAGATTGCGTAAGTTGGGGTGCTCAGAGGCGTGAGATGATGTACGAGTAAAACGCCTTTAGGTTTGACGATAACCATCAAGAGAACAGGGCGAGTTTCGTCAGGTACGCGACTTGTGTCCTCGCAGGTGAATAAAGAAAGGTGAATAAAGAAAGGTGAATAAAGAAAGATGAACTGTCCCGAAGACGGCTCCAGGTAATTATACCATTGAAGCTATTCTGGATGACCACGCTATCAACAGACCAATGTGGCTATAAATTTGTCTATGACACTTGTATCAACCATCAGAAAAGTAATTCAGTGGACTCTGAGATGGACAAACATAAATTTCGCTGATGACCTCTACAAACATAAAGCTATGGAAAAACCAGGACAACCCTGGACTTCGCTGATGACTTCCACAAACGTAAAATATATGGGGAAAACCAGGACAAACATCAGTAGAACAAGAGGCGATGACAAAATGATGACAGTGTAGAGGACAGGACGAGCAGGGCAAATAAAGAGAAAACCTGCACAAAGCATCACAAACAAGACAGTCGTTGTTCGAGGGCTAAAAGAAACTGAGAAACACCGAAAAGAAATGGAGGAACGAGCTTGAGATAGACATGAAATATATAGAAGACATGGACAAAACTCAAACGCGTGCCTCAAGACTACAGCGCATCGCATGATACAATTGAAGGGCAATGCTCTTTAGGGAGAATTAAAAAAATAAAAATAAATTTTTAACACACGCTTTTAATGCACTAAAAAGCCAAAAATAATTGTTCAAGGAGTTTATAGCTTGCAGTCAAAAAATGTAACGTCAAATTGACAAAAAGCGTGCGGCGCTTAAGCGCTTATCATATATTTTATCCATAGGTGTCTAATGAAGTATACAGCCGAAGTTAATTTCATGCAGAATCAGCGCCCCACGGTTTTTGTCAATTTGATGTTACATTTTTTTTACTGCAAGCTATAAACTCCTTGAACAATTATTTTTGGCTTTTTAGTGCATTAAAAGCGTGTGTTTAAAATATTTTTTTTATTTTATTGTTAGTGTTATTTTTTTTATTTTAAATTTAAGTCAAATGTAGGGAGCCGCGCTAGCGTAGTGGTTACAACACCGCTCTGGCGACCGGGTGATACAGGATCAAACCCGGGCGACGGCATTTGAGGATTTTTCGTCGACCGGGATTTGGACTGGATTAACTCGAGACCTGGCGAGGACATTTGAAGGAGTGTCGTCGACCAGGGACTGGCGGCTCCTGAGCCGACCCAGCTGCAATGGGTACCTCCGAAATCGGCGAGTATTTGCCTGAATGGCGAGGGACACCTGTCTCTGTACAAGAAATAAAGGGATACTCACGTAAAATCAATGTCAGGTTAGAAATAAATAATAACCTGAGATTTCGCCTCGAGTATTAGCGGGCGAACGAAAAAAAAAAAAAAAAAAAAAAAAAAAAAAAAAAAAAAAAAATCAAATGTAATCGATCAGCTAATGACATCATCAGTTTGCATACAAGAGAAGTTAAATAAAAGCGTGTAAAAATAGGACCACTTTAGCACAGTGAAGGTTTCACACTTTAATTACTTCCCTTGTATCGCTTCCGATTGTATACAACACTGGTTAGCATTGACTAAATGAACAGCGTCCAAAAAAAGAAACTGCACATGCATGACCTCATCTATTTTGACATACTCAATGATTTTGTTTTTTCCTATTTGTATTTTAACCTGCTGTAGCAGCTGTAGGATTTCGTAATGTTCTCAGCAGAATGAAATAATAATCAGAAAAGGTTGACAATTATCCGAATAACTTGTACTAGGAAACTGTAATCTATAAATTACCGAAGATGAAAGAGAGGTCGAGAATTATATCCCTTGTATGTTCCTACAGTACAAAAAATATCGCGGCAAAAAAACAAATGATTATTATTTTTAATTTTATTATTTTTACGACTGAATATTGTATTGTCATGGGGAATACAAAACTATGCCAAGCTTCAGAGCTATTGCTCGTCTGGAAGTGACTGAAAAATTGATTGCAAGATTTGAAAGTGACACGACAGTGACATACAAGGCAAGTTAAATAAAAGCGTGTAAAAAAAAAAGAGGCATTGAAGGATACCAGCACGTCATCAGCAAAGACCTGGAGGGATTGTGTTCTGTAGGAAAAATGTGTTGTGAAGTCAATAAATGTTGGTGTCTACACTAGAAGAACAAGACATTTAGACAAGTTCAAGCAGGTGATCCTGTTATATGGCTTGGACAGCTGGAGACAGACGTGGAATGAATGAGGAAAACATGGAAGGAAACTGAGCTGATTACACGGGACAGGAAGACCTGACATATGTTTGTTGAAGGAATGTGCTCCAGGGGGCACACAAAGGTAAGCAATAAATTATATCAACATACCCTATCCCTGTTTTTTTTTTTTAAGTAACTGTAACCAGGGCTGTGGAGTTGGAGTCGTGGATTCGGTCGTTTTTTAGTGGAGTTGGAGTCGTGGATTCGGTCTTTTTTTAGTGGAGTTAGAGTCGTGGATTCGGTCGTTTTTTAGTGGAGTTGTAGTCGTGGATTCGGTCGTTTTTAGCGGAGTTAGAGTCCTGGATTCGGTCGTTTTTAGTGGAGTTGGAGTCGTGGGTTCGGTCGTATTAGTGCAGTTGGAGTCGTGGATTCTGTCTTTTTTTTTAGTGGAGTTGGAGTCGGTCGTTTTTTAGTGGAGTTGGAGTCGTGGATTCGGTCGTTATTTAGTGGAATTGGAGTCGTGGATTCGGTCGTTTTTAGTGGAGTTGGAGTCGTGGGTTCGGTCGTTTTTTAGTGCAGTTGGAGTCGTGGATTCGGTCTTTTTTAGTGGAGTTGGAGTCGTGGATTCGGTCCGTTTTTTAGTGGAGGGAGTCGTGGATTCGGTCGTTTTTTAGTGCAGTTGGAGTCGTGGATTCGGTCTTTTTTAGTGGAGTTGGAGTCGTGGATTCGGTCCGTTTTTTAGTGGAGGGAGTCGTGGATTCGGTCGTTTTTTAGTGGAGTTGGAGTCGTGGATTCGGTCGTTTTTTTAGTGGCGTTGGAGTCGTGGATTCTGTTGTTTTTTAGTGGAGTTGGAGTCAGTAAAAAAATGTCCGCCTCCAACTCCGTCATATGAGTAGTAAAAAAAACTGTAGTCGGACTTGTCTACAATTTCAGGAGTCGGAAGATTTTTTGGCCTACTCCACAACTCTGACTGTTATACTTCAGAATATTGTCTGTGCGTTTCCTGCATTATTAAAAAAAAAAAAAACCATTCAAACAGAGAATCTTGTAAGTCAGCCAATGAATACCGTCTATTATAAATGTATTATAAGTTCAACGCGATTGTGACATAACTTTGTCCAACAATTATTACTAAACACACCGAAGCTCTCAAATTCCAGAGTAAATTCTTGTATTGGGGGGGAAAAAATAGTCGGAATACGTAACTTAAATCAACTTTTGTACATTTGTATAGCCAGTGGCACTATCATTTCTTAACACTGTGAAACCAATTCGCCAATTATGACAGACACTGTAATATGTTTCTACAGATATTTTTTTTTTTAAACTGTACAGCGAAAGATATATTTGGACAAAAAGTCTAGTCCATTCCGATACTGAGCGTGGTTGAGCTTGAAAGTATAAATTTTTATCAATTTCTCGTTTTGATTTTAAAACGCGTATACAAAAAAATCCGTTCGATATGAAAATAATTACACAGTACGTAGAGTTTAGTGTGAAGAGAGATGTATCGATTTAATGAGAAGTCGTCTGCAGACGTACGACTCAGTCGTCTGCAGACATACAACTCAAACCTAAAGTATTCTGTTAGTACAGAGCTCAGTCAATATAATAATAATAATAGCCCCTTCAGTCATAACTGACTATGGGAATGCGCCCCTGAGGTGACAGCCCTCAGCTGCTTATTTTCCTGGTGCTCCTTTCGACGTTTTCTCCTCACCTCTGCTTCTTGTGTGAGCCTCTCTTCGCCCAATCTGAGGTGGCGCCGCAAATAGCATCGCCACTTAGTGCGATCGGCAGCTTCATCCTCCCATGTTGCTGGATCCATGTCCAGTGCCCTCATATCTCTCTTGCACACATCTTTGAACCTCAGCTGTGGTCGCCCAACTGTTCTCTTGCCATCTGCTAATTGTCCGTAGAAGATATCTTTTGGGATGCGACCATCTTCCATGCGGCGAACATGGCCAAGCCAGCGAAGTCTGCGCTGTCTAAGAAGCGTGTACATACTTTGAAGGCCAGCGCGTGACAACACCTCGACATTTGTCACTTTATCTTTCCACGAGATGCCGAGGATGTGGCGTAGACACCGCAAATGGAAGGTATTGAGCCTTCTTTCTTGCTTAGCATAGGTCGTCCAGGTCTCGCTGCCATATAGGAGTGTGCTGGTGACGCAGGCATTATATACCGCAGCTTTGGTCTTCATTGTGAGTTTAGAGTTTCCCCAAACACGCGATGTGAGGCGGGCAAAGGTAGCTGCAGCTTTGCCAATGCGGCTGTCGATTTCTGTATCCAGTGAGAGTTTGTCATTGATGGTAGACCCTAGGTATGTGAAGTGGTGCACCACTGCCAATTCATAGTTATCGATAGTGATAACTGGTGCAGCACCCGCATCCTGACTCAGCACATTCGTTTTCTTTAGACTTATTGTGAGGCCAAAGTCCTTGCATGCTTTAGTGAAGCGATTCATCAAGCTCTGAAGCTCCTGTTGGCTTTGAGTGACGACTGCAGCATCATCAGCGAACAACAAGTCTCTTATAGTGACCCTTCTGATTTTTGTTTTTGCCTTCAGCCTTGAAAGATTAAACAGACGGCCATCTGACCTAGTGTGAAGGCATATTCCTTCAGTTGCATCTCTGAATGCATGTTTCAAGAGTAAGGCAAAGAAGATTCCGAAGAGGGTCGGAGCCAGAACACAGCCTTGTTTAACGCCACTTCGTATATCAAAGGGCTGTGACGCGCTTCCAGCATATTGGACTGTTCCCTTCATGCCGTCATGGAATGACTTTATCATTTCCAGCATTTTAGAAGGGCAGCCTATTTTCAGGAGGATTTTAAAGAGTCCATCCCTACTAACCAGGTCGAATGCTTTTGTGAGGTCTATAAAGGCGATATATAATGGTCTTTTCTGCTCTCTTGATTTTTCCTGAAGCTGGCGGAGAGAGAAGATCATGTCTGTTGTTGATCTGCCAGCTCGGAATCCACACTGTGACTCTGGATATATGCGCTCAGCTAACTTGTGTAGTCGCATTAAGATGACTTTGGCAAAAACCTTACCAACAATACTAAGAAGAGAGATGCCTCTGTAGTTATTGCAATCACTTCTGTCTCCTTTATTTTTATACAGTGTTACAATCTTGGCATCTCGCATGTCTTGAGGAATAGTTGTCTCTTCCCAGCACTGGCACAGCATCCTATGCAGGGGATGTAATAGCGTGCTCTTACAGCATTTGATTAAATCAGGAGGAATCCCATCACTGCCTGGTGCTTTGCCAGAGGCCAAGCTATCAATGGCCTTGCTGAGTTCCTCTAATGTTGGTTCGGCATCCAGCTCCTCCATAGTTGGCAGACTGTTGACACCATCAAGGGCTGCAGGCGTAACGGTATTGTCTCTAGCGTAAAGCTCAGAGTAGTGCTCGACCCACCTCTCCATCTGCTTACCCTTATCGGTTAGCTTCTCTCCGCTGATGGTTTTTAGCGGTGCCGTCTTACTTTTATGGGGGCCAAGTGCTTTCTTTATACCATCATACATTTGTCTAATGTTGCCTGTTTGCGCTGCGATCTGGATGCTCTCACTGAGCTGGAGCCAGTAGTCATTTGCACAGCGTCGAGCAGTTTGTTGAACTTTGCTTCTCGTAGCCCTCAGGATCTGTAGGGTTCTGGCACTTGGTGAACGTTTGTATTCATTCATAGCACTGCGCTTAGCTTCAATGACAGGTGCCATCACATCTGATGAAGCATCAAACCAGTCATTTGACTTTGCTGTTTTCTTACCAAAGGTGGCAAGTGCAGTACTTTGAATGGTGTTCCGTAGATGCTCCCAGTTCTCTGTAATAGTATCACCATGCTGAGAGCTACTGAGCACTTTCTCGAAGGTCGCAGTGAATTGAGCGATCATGAAAGGGTCTGACATCTTGCTGGTATCAATGCGTGGTTTCCCTTCATGTCTGACACGATAGAGTTTTCTTGGTTGTGCTCTCATTTTGCAGCAAACCAAGGAGTGATCTGTATCACAGTCTGCACTATGGTACGAGCGCGTGGAGAGCACAGACCTGAGGAGTGGCCTTCTGACGAGAATCAGGTCAAGTTGGTGCCAGTGCTTGGATCGTGGGTGTCTCCATGACACCTTATGCTGGGGTTTTGTCTGAAAGTAGGTGTTGGTCACGCAGAGGTCATGGTGGACGCACAACTCTAAGAGCCGTTGTCCATTTTCATTCATCTTGCCAATACCAAACCTGCCCAGACATGAAGGCCATGAAACATTATCGGCACCCACTCTAGCGTTAAAGTCACCAAGGAGAACAAGCTGTTCTTGCCTAGGTATGCTTTTGATAATTGCTGTTAGATTCTCGTAGAACTCATCTTTAGCTTCTGAGGCAGAGTACAGAGTAGGAGCATACACACTGACAAGGGTGATGGGACCTGTGCTAGTTTGCAGGCGGAGCGTTAACAGGCGTTCTGATCCATTCTCGCCTGGTTCAACCATTTTAGTTAGCGATTTTTTTGACCGCAAAACCTACTCCGTGTTCTCTAGCTTTATTAAGATCTTTCCCTTGCCAATAAAATGTGTAGTCCTTCTCGCTCACCGTTCCAGAGCCCGCCAGGCGCGTTTCCTGAAGTGCAGCTATATCCACCTGAAGTCGTTTAAGCTCATCATTAATTATGGCTGTCTTCCTTACATCGTTTACATCCTGTAGGTTTTCGGATAGTCCAGTCAACATAGTCCGGACGTTCCAGCATCCCAGTCTGAGAGTTTGCTTATTTCTATTTTTTTGATAATTGCTTGGTGCAAAATTTTCTGTCCACAGTTCCAAAGAGCTCAGTCAATATAGGTCAGCAACTATTTTTCGTCGCTCGGAAAACGCAATTTGTCAGGAGGAAGAAAAATTCAAAATGAAGACAGGGCAACATATGAAGAGATTACACCAATAACAATAATAATAAAAAATAAAACGTAAAGAAAGTTGGCATAAGGAACACCCAGAATCCGATTTCAGCAGAAGTATACTATACTTGACCAAGACAACATCAAGTGATCATTTTCAGACTAAGAGCCGGCTATTGCAGACTCACTTATCATGTGTACAGCAAACTGAAAATTGGACAGACAGATGAGTGTCCATGTGGGGAGGGCAAACAGATGAGTGTCCATGTGGGGAGGGCAAACAGATGAGTGTCCATGTGGGGAGGGCAAACAGATGAGTGTCCATGTGGGGAGGGCAAACAGATGAGTGTCCATGTGGGGAGGGCAAACAGATGAGTGTCCATGTGGGGAGGGCAAACAGATGAGTGTCCATGTGGGGAGGGCAAACTGATGAGTGTCCATGTGGGGAGGGCAAACAGATGAGTGTCCATGTGGGGAGGGCAAACAGATGAGTGTCCATGTGGGGAGGGCAAACATATGAGTGTCCATGTGGGGAGGGCAAACAGATGAGTGTCCATGTGGGGAGGGCAAACAGATGAGTGTCCATGTGGGGAGGACAAACAGATGAGTGTCCATGTGGGGGGGGGGGGGGGGCAAACCAACAGTAGAACATGAGAGGAGTAGGGAGGCAGTGTGGCCTTCTCCAACTGAGTTGAGGAAGAAACTGTGTGGTGATGAGAGAAGCCTGAGACGGACTTCCGGTTTTATAAGAGAAATATAAGTGGTTATCTGACAGCGAACGAAGAAGCAGAAGTCTCCCAGGCTTTCCATATAACACGCACACTGCAGACATGTTTCTCACATAGACTAAGTAATTTAAGACGTCTAAAGTGTGTCTGATTAACAGAGGCACTTGTTTGTCTGATTATGACAGGATTTTCTGTGTCAGAGAGTCTTCAGTGCTACATAGCGCCAATCCTGTCATATATAGGTGAGTCACTGTCAACCAAAATGCACGCAGGAAAATCTCTGGGACGCCACTGGGATGCGATGTTACAAAATGCCGTAAAGAATGTCGCCCCCCGGATAGTTCCCGTGGGTCTGTGACGACACAGAGAACATATAGGACTATTGCTTCCACAGGCATGTCGTAGAAGGCGACTAATAAAACCTTGAGCAATGGGCTAGGTACCTCATCAAGTAACCCAGACTGATATAGAAACCATGGTTACAAGAGCATGTGAATGTTTGTGTGCAGACTTGCTGCAAGAGGACCAGCTACACTGGTGGTTCCATGCTTCAGCTAAAAAAGGACATTGATGATGTTAAGGATGTCGTGCAGCTGAAAACACAACGTTTGTGATATATAGAGCCAATCCTGTTGTATGGAAGTAAATCAGGGACTATCCGCCAATAAGCAAGAACAACTCAAACAACACGACGTTAAACGGTAGAGAGGAAAGAAAAGATCATTTTTGTTCGTAAAAATCATCATAACCCTTTAGCTGCCAACAAACTCAGGCCAAGTCGACATGTGCCGTGCTATCCGTTCATGTCTTCCTCATATCTTTCATTTTGATCTCAATTTCTCTTCTCCCTGTGTTTCGGACTACCTCTACCTCTCCTACCCCAGGGAATACAGAATAAGTACTACCTGATAATGCCATCAACAGGTGTCCTCCATGTATGTCCTCCATGTATGTCCTATCTGTATTCTCATTTCTTGTCTGACTATGGCATCAGTTCCACAATGGTGACCTTATGGTATCATGTCAATCATATTCTACGCAAGCATCTATTTATGAAAGTCTTAACTCCTTGGCTGTCCTTTTTCTTCTTCAAAACATTTGACCTTTATTCAGTAAAGTATAATGAAAATGATCGCCTGTTCCATTTTTTTTTTTCCCATTAGGTGAGGCGTGTCCTGTTCGACCAAGACTCGTGAACCATTGGTTATATTAGGGACAATGCTCTCCCCTTTTCTCTGTATCTGCTGAGGAAAAAACAAAAACACGAACAATATTTTTCTGTGGGATCGACACTTCAAACATTTCACAATGTTACTGTAAAAGCGGTTTAATCCGGGCACTTCAGAACTGCGCTTGATGGGACATGAAGAAGTTAGGAACAGGGTTGCCAATTTGGCTTTCTTTACGCCAAATTTAACAAATCTGGCTTTCTTTCTTTTTTTATTGCTTGGCGTCAAAAAGTTCGTTTGGCTTTTTGGTATTTTCTCTAGCTTTTTTAATCATTGGTTGGCGTCGAAAAATTCGTTTGGCTTTTTAATTTTTTACATGCTAACATTGCTTGCGTGTATTTAATTATATAAAAGAAATACAAAACATAATGAATGAAGCTAATAAAAATTGCAACCCATTATCTACGGTCATATAAACATGTAGGCTACCGTTTCAATCCCCTCATACAATGACCTACTGACTATTAGCATTTTTTTTTTAAATATCTGGTTGTGAACGAGGCTGGTAGGTGCTTGTGGCAGTATATCCACGACAGCGACCAGAGTCTAACAAAATGCATCAAATGGTGCCGTAAACCATGGTTGTTTGTAATAACTCAGCGTGGTCTGGATTGAAAGATTTCTCCTGTCTGTGTGCAACTGAAATGTATCTGCCATTCACTGGCTATACGCATTCAACATGCAGTTTCCACACTACCATCGCATATCGGATTTCAACTGTCAGAAATACCTGACTAGTTTCGCCATAGTAAGTTGAGACGACAATCGTATAAAGAATTGTTTTACGTTATGAACACTGCTACAGAATTTGTACCTGCTCCGGCTGCTGCTCTTCTATTTGAAGAAAAAAAAAACCCCATCTACTAGGTGGCTCGTACTTCTGCTGAGCTCGGCTTCTAAAGGAAACGTTGTCAGACCACAAAAACTACTTGTGGTTTGTGTTTCCTACGCCTGCTGTACAAGAATTTGACAGATTGAATGTTCTTTTTCAGAAATAAATAAATAAAAAGCTGATCCACTCAGTCTGTACCAAGAACTATTCTTGCACCAGCATAGTCTTCAGAATAGAATGTGTGATTTAAGTGGGTTGAAAAAAAACAGCATTCATCACGTTGATTTTGGTATAAGTTCTTAATAGAATGGGATACGTTCCTACAACAGAACATGGGCGTTGAGGCGCATCAAGAAATATAAAATGTCAAGGCAAGATGTTTGTCTTTGCAAGAAGAATCTCTCAGTCAAGTTAGACGTAGAATTCCCTCAGCTATGAGCTAGAGATACTTTTTAAGTCCTGTCAAAAACTGAGCCCTGTGATAATTTTGAACAAGGCTTCAAGGTCCCAATTTTCAAAGGTACCTTTTATATACATTGCAGAAAGCAACATCACCATGTTAGATGAACATTACAGAGAAATAACTTTTGTTGTTTGGAGAGAAGAACCACAATACAAGAAAGATGGACTCCCCACGGAATGTGAACTGTTTTGGACTGGTGTACTCCAACATAAGGCATTTAAAGAGTTCGTCGCATGTGACGTTACGTGTCTAATAACCCCCGTAAGTAATGCTGTAGTTGAGAGGTTATTCTCTCTTGTGCCATCAGTTAAGATAAAAGCAAGAAATAGAATAAAGCTGCAACTGTTTGACGCTATTGTAAGAATCAGAGCTGAACTGTTGTTTTCGAATACATGTTGTAAGGACTTGACTGCATCGTCATCGTACTAACGGGGATGTCAGTGATGACCTTAATCTGGAGCTTTCTTGTGATGTGAGTATGAATAATCTATTTAAATTGTTTGGCTTCCTTTAAAAGTGTTTGGTTTTTTTTTTTTTTTTTTTGTGAGTGTTTGGCTTTTTTCACAATTTTCATCTGGCAACTCTGGTCAACACAAGCGTGTAAACAAAAACAAAGCGTCTACTATTAAACAAATGCAAGTGCCAAAGAATGACATTGTTACCACGTGTCTTCATACAGGCGGTCGCATTCTTTTGACAAGGCGCATACTGTTCAAACAAAGACTGCGTCCGTTGGTTTGACTGAGACGCAAATGCCTGTCAAAAATGAGAACTGGCAATGTACTTTGAGCAGCGCTGACAAGAACTTAAGTCTTGACAAGAAGAGCAGCTAATCGGGGAATGTGGTGAAGCCCTGGAAACAGCTAACATGAGGTGAAGCCCTTTTTGGTGGAATGGAAACTAAGCTCTGGTCTCCCAGTGTGGCATGAGATTCATGTGCTCTTGCTGCGATAGTTTGGCCCAGTAGACCAGACTGTCAATCACATGCATAACCTGACATTGGTCACCACTTGGGACTTGCCTGAGGGGGGTCAGTAGTCCTGTTCTTTCTTCGTCTCTCCAGGCAACTCCCCCCCCCAGTCACATGGAGAACCTGCATGGTCTTGTATGAAAACGCGTAAGAGTAGCAAAAAAAATCTGGTTTAAATCATCGTCAACATGTTCTTGAACTAAAAATAATTCATAGAAGCTTAGAGATACTCTGGTTTTTGAATAGGAATCATGTTTTTTTTTCTATTGAGTGATCTTGCTGCAACCAATGATAGTTGGTTACCAGTAGACCCAACAAGAAGGTGCGTAATTGTAAAACTGCGAAATTATAATTATACATAGGCAACAGGAAAAAGATATTTATAACTTTTCCACGGGGAATCACTCAATGACTTCTTGTGAATTTTTCAAAAGTGTGTGTCTAGAAAGCTTTGATCGTAAATTTCAACATTTGTTACATGCATAGTGCATTTTCACCAACATCCAACTCTATTTATTGCTAGTTTTAACTGTATAATAGTAGTTAGCACTTCTTTTGTTCACAATGAGAAATAAGACAAAGACTGGGAGGCACCACAAACCGTTGCCTGAAAATGAGACACCTATTGGGACACATAAAGGTCCAAGAAAGTGAAGGACAAGCTAAAAATGACAACAAAGGAAATGGGTTTATCTGCTCCTCAAGCAAAGATTGGGTGAAGGACAAGCCTGCTGAGGGGGTCAGTCAAGCATGAAATCAGCACAAACAGTGGAGTATGGTATGCCAATTTCATTTCTTCTGATGTTTCATCTTCAGCTTCTTTCTTTGTGTCGTCTATTGGGAAAGGCCACAGTGCATTGCAGAATTTTCGATATACATGAACACAAGTCAACGCATGGCAAAGCATACAGGAGAACAGGAAATCTATTCAGCCATTGCAATGGAAAGACCCCTGCCTGCAGTAGAAGGAGACCCAACAGGAGCTCATTAAACTTCATTTTGTGAGTTCTTTTTCTGTTTTTCTTTGTTTTCTCGGAATTGTCTTTTTAGCATAATTGGTGATCTTTGAAACAAGATATCTCTGTCTACATTGGACATGCACAGTTGGTTATCATATAATCTTACAGGACCTACAATAATTCAAAATTTTAGTTTTATGATCAACAGGTATAAATCATTACAAATCAACCTTTCGGTCAATATCTGTTATTTTAGGTCAAAACCTCAAGCTATATAGACTATACTAATTCAATTTGCCAAGTTTCAGTCAGATCCTTGTAAAAATAACATAGTTATGATGTTTTAAAAGGTGTATAATTTATTCACTATGGCGGCCATATTGGATAGCTAATTTGCATAATTAATGAGGTCATTATGTGGACCAAAATGTTAAGTCCATACTAACACTATACCCATGGTTGTTTGATTCTGAAAGGAAAATTTGAGTTTTTTACCCTACAAGGTAGTCTACTACCTTAAATCATAAAGGTGTACCCGAAGTTCCCTGGCACACTTACCTGTGCAGGTGCGTACCTGACCTTTGATATTTCACCTACAGCTGGAGACGGAAGTGAATTGGGGCAGGCTGTTATAGATAACACGAAGAACTTGTGCCGCTTTCCAATGGTGTGAGTGTGTTTGTGTAGGCCTAATGTCTGGAGAGCGCCAATGATTCACTGTAAGCATATCTAACAGACATGCCCAGGCACGGATAAAGAATGTAGTAAGAGGTGCTACCGAAGTGTGAAAAGATAACCGGGCACATAGATCATAAGCACGGAGATAAGACGGAGCGCTGTTGACAAAAGGATACACCGAACTCAGTTCATCTGGGTAACAGTATTGTCTTGCTGCTCGACCAACTGCACATGCCTCCCCCCCTCTCTCTGTCTCTCTGTCTCTTTGTCTCTCTCATATATTTCAAGTTTCAGACCTCAGTCTAAAACAACAGACAACTGTTGGGATGTGTACCCTGGGAGCAGGTAACAGAAATTCCAATTTTTTACAAAAATTTTGAAATTGTCGATTCAACAGATTTGAATGTTTTGTTTTATTTAATCATACATAACTAGCATGCCCCCGTGAAGTTCTCTGGGTGTGTGTGTTGGGGGGGGGGGGGGGGGGGGCGGGGGGGGGCCGTGGCATGTCATGAGACACAGAAAGAACAGGACTACCGCCCCCTCATGCATGTCGTAAAAGGCGACTAATGTGATATGAGGTGGAGCACGGGGCCGGTAACCTCACCATGTAAAACAAAGTACTACAAAAAGCACTGGTACAAAAGCTTGTGAGTGCTTAGTGCTAGCTTCCTGTAAACAGACCTGTTGTAGTGGTGCTTCCAGGCTTGGTAAAGAAGGCATAGGGAAGTGATGATGATGATGATAATAAACAGTACGAACTTTCCGTTAATTTTAGTACACAGTATCTGTAAACAATGCATCCGATTGACAGAGTGGTTAGAACGTTGGTCTCTCGCGGCAAAGGTGCTGGGTTCGATTCCCTGTATTATCACGCTCCAGCCCACCCAGCTGTAAATGGGTACCTGACTTTGCTCTTGAGTTAAGGAAGGGAAAGGGTGCGAGGAAGGGAATTAGTCACCCCACCTCTCGATGCTGGACCTGGTATTGTGAAGTCTCTAACACTTCATTCCCTGCAGCAATATCTGATATGGGACTATCTTTACCGTCATCTGTAAACAGGGCCGGCCTTAGTAACTGCGGGGCCCGATTTGGACCATTCTGGTGGGGCCCCTGGAATTAAGATTATAATTTAGTTGTAAAACGTTTTATGTCACAACAGGGGTAACACACGCACGCACGCACACATATATATGTATATATAGGCATATATATATATATAGTTTTATTTTAAAACGGCGTAATAGCATATATTCCTTATAAAACAGGATCCCGTTACACGCCCATTGAGAATATGGTGTTAGGCCCAAATTTTCGTGACCATCGGCTCACTAGGGGTGATGTGGTCAGCATCACGCCGGCCGCCTTAACCTTCCCAGAAGTTGACCGTTCCAAACCAGTGCAATCCTCTGTCCTTGATCGATCCATTTGATCACAGTTTATGTACTCTACAAATGTAAAAAAAGTCAATGATTTATTTTTTCTTTCGGTTTTAATTTTTGAATGGCGGGCCTAGTACAGATCACTCGAGGTCTTCTGTTTCTATTCTCCTATAGATCTTAACCTGAAGTAATTATTCCCTCTACTCCCGCTCCTTTTTTTTCAAAACTGAGGAGTAATTAAGTCTTTTTCTGGGGGGTTAATGAGCTGAGGTGTTTATATGAATGTGACAGATGTATAACAAATGTAACAGGTTCCAAAATAACGCACCCTGATTGCAGAAAACATCGACTTGTCTTCCTTGCGCACCCACTTTACCTGACAAATTCAAGAAGTCTCACATGATGTTTACTGGTGGTAGGGAACGGTGCATGTAGTGGAGTTTGTTTTGTTTTCATCTGGATAAGCAGTGCGGCTAAAACCAGAGGAGTAACAAGCAAGAACGATGAGCCAAGCCACCCTGGTAAGTCGCAAGTGCAAGATCAGTTGGGGACGTTTTGGATCGGGTAGCCACCGACATGAAAGCAAGCCACTTACTTGGCACTTCAGGTGAGGTGAGTCAACAGATAATGTTTCACCTGTGCAACTGCTTACTGACACTGGCTACCTGAAAGGTGAATGTGAAAAAGTCATATGTTCTCTAAATCGCTAACTACTGCTATTCCGGAGATGTGTTCAGTAAGTAGAGGGTTTTATGGCTGGCAGGAGCTTGAGTGGGCAAAGTTGGTTGACATGCGTACTGGTGGGTCATCACTGATGGCTGGAGTTCATCCTGGTTTCCACGTATGCCTGAAGGAGGTTGCCTCCCTTGTGCTACATTTACCCACCGCACTGATTTGTTTGAGCCACGAATACCTTCCCTCCTGATCTTATCAATGTTTTCTCAGATACTCTTACAACTGATTATTATATCAGAGACAATATCAGAAAACTCCAGAATCTCACAGAATATGGCCCATTACATTCCCGTGCGAGTGATAATTTCTTTTTTTTCTCTCCCCTGTCATTATTATGTGGCATATTTTATGCACCATTATTTACTCTTTATGCTGGATCAGTAGGGTGAAGTCTCTAACACTCCACTCCCCTACGGAAGTATTTACTATGGGACTGTCTTTGTTACTAGAAGATTATTCTAGGTACTGTGCGAATGATATTGTGTGAGCCGTATGGATAGGCCAATGGTAACTAGATGAACATCATTGTAACGTCTGGGCCATAAGACTGACCAATTGACTAGTAAATCACACTGGACCCATTGATTGGCGATAACGATGAGACGGTTTATTACAATCAAGGACGTAGACATCATACACAGGCACAGTAGATCATCAATTGCAATAATGGCAGGAACAATTCATCTATATATTGTTGGCAGCAAATATATGGGCCTATGTCATAATTAAGTTGGACTTTGTTTGACTTCAATGTTCGTTAACACCCGAAGGTCAGTGGAAGTCGTTCGGCCATCGAGTTGCGTGAAGCATGGAGTTACAAACATAACCATGTTAACAGAAGCGTGCGCATAAAGACATTCAAAGACGATCAATGACTTCTCCAAGTATTGTGTTGACGCACTAGCAATCGACACCACTGGTCGATTGAAGCTCTACAACCACAGACGTTGGAGGAAACGTACCTCAGGCTTGGTACGATAATAAGCCGAATTATGGCTGAATCTTTATATATATAAATTTCTTGGCACATTGGGCACAAGGACAGCAATTTCATCTCATTGATGAATATTAATATAACACGACCGGGTCCTCCCTGGACTTCGGATCCGACCCCGGGCCAAAAATCATGTCTCTACAAAACCAATGATATACAATAATGCCTCAAGCATCATAGCTCGATGACAACAGACCGACGCAAAAAGCCGCGCCATTCTGTTCAAATATAGTGCACGACGGCACGCAAGTAATAACACTTATCATTTACTCAGATGCGCTCACATGTGTGTCTATAAAAGACTAGACCCGCATGTGAGGATCTCAAACACTTAACTACCACGCGAAAATAGTTTAACAGTTTTTATTTTGTTTACACTCCTCAGACTTATTTACGTTCCACCAGGTCAACTGGGGTATTTTCGTAACAATACCCAGTCATTGTCACCGGTCAGCGAGCGAGATTCTTATCACGAAAAGACGGTTTCGCCCGATCAACATCTATAGAAGCCAATATTGTCTGTCTGAGATAGCCTTCTGGGGTGGGCAGATTACACAGGTGGTAGATGCGTTTATCGTTTCACGTGACCATCCCTGTGTGTGATTATCAGGATAATCTGTCTGGAGAGACAATATTGGCGATAGGTAGCATCTGGACATCAAATGTGTTCACAGATGGTGTTTATGAGTTGTGCACAAGATGCCGGCGGAAGTCTGACGCAACGATATGAACAGGTTACGCGTGGATATTAAATTTAATATTTTGAAACACGTGAATATTTTGAAACACGTGAGGGTATATTTTGAATTTGAAGCACCCCTACCCACGTAGTGTTGAACGAGATTCGATTTGATTGGTTTGAAGTGAGAGGCCGGAATATACACATGTATCTCATTGGAGAATTGGGCGGAAACACAGCTGGAATTTGAACTGAGAGTGAGAGATATAATCTAGCGAACTCAGAGACACAAAACAGACAGCTTCGCAACTTCATACGAGCAACTCCCAAAAAAGACAGAAGCGAAGGATCGGACCTAGAATTCCATTATTAACAGCGACAGATAGAGTACTGGGCAACTTTACTTTACAAGTAAACCGGCATATTTAATACAAGACAGGAAACTTAAAAGGAGCAGGACAGATCTAAGTATTTGGGAAACTTTAAAACTTAAAAAAAGTAAGCCCACAGTTATAAATACGAAGGCTGGCAACCTCAACATATGAAAACAGTATATGCATGAACCACTACTGCAAGAGCTGGTGATTGTTTCTGACTAATCGTGCGGGAAAACCCGACAGGAGAGGTGACCCCAGGATTCCGACTGGAGCAGTAATCAGTGATGATTACATCGTGTGTGCCTCAAGTGTAGCATATCATTTTTGAGACGTATGTAACTCGTTAATGTTAATTCAGGCACAAATCATATTCTCATTGTCCAAACACATTTTACCCGTTAATCCTCAGAGTAATATTGGTGAATTTTAACCATCTTCTCGGAGTTACGATGTGCGTGCTTGAGAATTAAATTCTTCTGAGAGTTTAACATTGGTGGGCGGACAACGGGAACGTGAGCCTGTTTGAGTGCTTCAAACAAATGTACTTAGCAGAAGGCATTTGTTTTTCTATTTGTCTAAAGTTTGTGGTTACAAGCCATGAGACGATTTGTGGTACTAACGCCGCTAGTGTGAGAGAAAAGCATCCACCCTAACCACCTACAGTGGAAGAAAGTGTGGAGAAGGCTTTCGTCATCACAGAATTGATGAACCACCGCTGCGGGACATAGCTAGAGTTAAGTTTCTTGTAAAATAGGCGAAAGCAACGGACTTTTGATAAATCCTCACCTACGTCTCCGTGACGAAAACTTTTATCTAAATTTCACCAAATTTTTCATATTTATTTTAACTGTTAAAGACCAATGCATTATTAAAATTGTTTTTTTTTTTTTTTTTTACGCCCGCTAATACTCGAGGCGAAATCTCAGGTTATTGTTAATGTCTAACCTGACATTGATTTTACGTGAGTATCCCTTTTCTTTGTACAGAGACAGGTGTCCCTCGCCATTCAGGCAAATACTCGCCGATTTCGGAGGTACCCATTAGAGCTGGGTATGCTCAGGAGCCGCCAATCCCTAGTGGACGACACTCCTTCAAATGTCTTCGCCAGGTCTCGAGTTAATCCAGTCCAATTCCCGGTCGACGAAAAATCCTCAAATGCCGTCGCCCGGGTTTGATCCTGAATCACCCGGTCGCCAAAGCGGTGTTGTAACCACTACGCTAGCGCGGCTCCCATTAAAATTGTTAAATATTGTTTTAAAACTAAACATGCATAGTCGCTCCAGTTTTTTTTACATGTATGAAAACAAACGTATAAGCCAGAATATTTAATTCAATACCACAATTCCCGCCGTAAGGTACTTCGGTCTGTCGGCCTGTCACACTTTGCACACCGTCATTTGCGCACTTTTTTCTATTTTCGAGAGAGTGCATTAACTTTCGAGCACAGCTGTGGTGAAGTGGGATGTTATAGATATTTATAAGGGACTTAGTGTACTGACTGAGATCAGCTGTGAAGGTATATATATATCTAATAAGAGTAGTATATTATATATATAACCTTACTTGCTGCCACATATCTATATATCTCAGTCAGAATTATTCTGGAATAGTGTGGTGACTACGTTTTGTGTCTAGGGTATGTGTATGGTGAAGTGTAAGTCACAACAACAGACAGATAAACAATTTAATTTAATCCACTACTCTTAACAACACTGTGACACTCACATACATATAACACTCTATGAGAATAGCTTAAAGAAGTCACTCGTAACGGTTCAAATAACAATATGTATTCATTACTGGCATGAAGGAATATGTGTCCTGATTCAACTACAAGGGAACCAGGAATCACAATCAATTTAAATTACAAGTTATGTACAGAATGTATTTAATATGAATATTGTAGTGACATATATTAGTACAAATGTTCTATGTGTGTCAGTTGTGTAGTAGTAAAATGAGGTAATACTGGTTTTGTTTTGTTCAAGCTCTGTTGGTATTGGTCATCATGACTTCAATAGTTTGTCTTTAGGGACTATTATTGGAGATGTTCACAGTTCCTGATTTTAAGACAAGTAAATTCCCCTCTGAATAGTATTTTTATAAAGTTATTTCAAGATGAGGGGACATAATGTTGAGCTCAGCTGGCCAATTCGCTTATCTGGCGTGATGGCGGCAGGAAAGGACTCCTCTGCTCGAATTCTCCTCTGGGCTCAGGAGACACCTCACTGATAGCTAAAAAGACCAAGGAGTATGCTGTCCGACTCTGGATTCAGCAAATCTCTGATCAGATGCTGCTCACTACCATCAAGACCACTGTCCCACAATTTCATGGAAATAAACACAGATACGTTGATTAGCAATGAATTCTGGCACAAACTGGCACAAATTCCGTTCTGCCTATGTTCCAGGCTTTTATTTTAGCAAAAATGTGAGCTAGCTTCAACGTACTGTCGCTTTATCAAGCTTATTTGAATTAGTGGTCTCGAACTAACGCTCCCAAGTGTGTATATCAGCGAGACTGGCCAATGAGCCACGTTTCGACAAGTGTTTGAAAAAATGTTATCTTTTCCCGTCTCCCCCAACAACCAAGATAGTATTTATAGCCCGACCAATCGTGGTTAGGCTTTCATTTGTTGCGCTCCAATCAATTTGGAGTTTACATGGTAGGCTATTTATGTAACGTAAGGTTTTTTCAAACACGTTATAAAAAAAAATTTTATGAGCAGAAATGATTTTATGCTGTCAGGCACCCCCAATATTTTATTTTGGGTATAATTTATTAATTCCTGGACTATTTGCGTAACGTTTTACATATTATTTGTCAGCAAACCCTAAGGAACCCAAAAATACTAATTTAAAGGAGCTACGTGGCTGCGTTCAAAATATGCAATTTCTTCTATCTCCTGTTTAGAAGATGTGCTGTCTGGGTACTGTTATGTGTTCAAACGTAAACCCATATAATGTTGTCTTTTCTAATAAGAGTCTGTTATGATTTATAAACCTAACTCTGGGAAAGGGTAGTGTATTTTATCACTGTCCGTCTGAAAAAAAAATTAGTGCATGTAGACTTACACGCGTGATGGTGGTAATTGTGTATCGCGCGAAGCGGGTTTAGTGTTCGGCTTTCTGCCTCTCCCTTCTCTTTTTATCCCTTTAGTCCATCTGTTCGTTCGTTTTGGTAACGCAGTATAATTAATGTTAGGGTTAATTTAGGTCATTACGCAGTACGTCTCAATGTTTTTCCAAGAATTACAGCACACGTTTCATTGAAGAAGGCGGGTAATAATACAGTAAGCTTTACTATCAACGTGAAAGCGTTACAATTTGCAGACGAAGCAGAAAACAAGGGGGATTTCGAGTACATTCTTTGTGACAGCACTGTCATTTTCCCATTGCTCTTCTCTTTATTAATTTTATTTGTTAGGCTTTATATTTACCTAATAATTTATATATGTGGATTAGAATATTTCATGACACTTCCCCTCTTAAAACAGACATTATATGTCAGTCCTTTATTCTATATACACATAGAGAAATTTATTATTATTTCTGGGGTTTACGGTGATTCTCATCACACGGATGGCGGCTTAAAAAATCCGCTCCCAGATTTGTTTTTCCAGATATATATTCAATGCTAAAATTATATGGAGCCAGAAGCAAAGACCATCGGAGTAACCTAGAGTTCTCATGCTTAGCCTGTGCTAAAAACGATAAAGGTTTGTGGTCAGTTTGCAACTTAAATGCCTTCCCATATAGATAAATATTGAATTTCTTTATTGCCCATATTACTGCAAGACATTCTTTTTCGCTAGTTGAGTAGTTGATTTCAGCTTTATTCAACTTTCTGCTAGCATATGCCACTGGGCTTAATTCCCCATCCAATGCATCTGATTTCTGTAGTAAAGTTGCACCTAGCCCAATATTACTTGCATCCGTCCTTACTATGAATTCTTGACTTAAGTCAGGTAATTTCAAAATGGGTTTACTTGTGAGCTTTTCCTTCAATTCTTGGTAAGTCATTTCACATTGTGGTGTCCATGTAATGCGATCTGGAAGTCCTTTACGTGTCAATTCCGTTAAAGGTGCACATATGGAATTAAAGTTTTTGATATACTTCTGGTAGAAACCACATAATGAGACAAAGGATCTCACGTCCTTCTTGGTTTGTGGTCTCGGGGCTTTCTGTAGTTTCTCTAAATTCTTTGGGTCAGGGGTCATGTTTCCCTGATAAACTGTGTGTCCCAAAAATTCCAATTCTTTACATCCAACGCAACATTTGGTTGGTCGGGCTGTTAAATTTGCCTCCCTAAGTCGATCAAACAGCATGTTCAGAGAGTCAATGTGTTCCTCAAATGTTTCTGTTGCTATAAGGATATCATCCATAAAATTTGTTATACAGGGATTATTCAGAGGATCCAATAATTTTCTCATCATTCTAGAGAAGACACTAGGCGCATTCTTCAATCCAAATGGCAATCTATTAAACTCATAGTGTCCTTCTGAGGTACTAAAAGCTAGGTATGGTCTAACCTCAGGCTTTACTGGAATCTGATAGTATCCTTTACTCAGATCCACTTTTGAGAAATATTTAGCTTTATTTAGTCTGGCAAACAGCTGATTTGTATCCGGCAATGGATCCACCTGTCCTTCTGTAATAGCATTCAGTCTCCTGTAATCTATACAGAGTCTATGTTCTCCAGAGGGCTTCCTTAAGAGTACAACACCGGAGCTATACGAAGACTCACTGTGCGAAATAATTCCTTCCTTCAATAGATAGTCTATCTCTTCCTTCAAAGCTTTTTCCTTAGCAAACGGAATCGAATATGGTTTCATACAGACAGGTGTGGAGTCTATGAGTTTCATATCATATTCCAATAGGTTTGTATGTCCTGGTCGGTCTGTTAACACCTCTGCATGATTATTTAGAACCTGTTGCACTCTCTCTTTCTGAGTTTTCGTTAAATGTGTACTGATTTTCACCTGTGCTGCTGTCTCACAGGGGTGTAATGGATATTCAACTGATGAAAGTGGTTCCTTTTTCATCTCCATGGCGATGGACAAGGTCAACAAGTGTGTCTCTTCCTGATGTTCTCTTTCCAAATATTTCTTCAGGAGATTCACATGATAGATTTTTTCTTTCCCCTTCTTATCTATCTTATAATTTGTTCTAGACACCTTCTCTAGAACTGTATATGGACCCTGCCATCCAATTTGTAACTTATTCTGACTCCCGGGCAAAAGAAGCAGTACCTTCTCTCCCACAGCCAAATTTCTGTCTTTCGCCTTCCTGTTATAATAGGCAGCATGTTTCTTCCTGGCTTGTTTCAAATTTTCATTGGCAAGTTTCCAGCCAGTTTTTAACCGAGTGGTCAGCTCATTCACATATTGGTATGAAGATGTAATGTTTTCCTCTGCCTTTTCATCAGTCCACGTTCTTAACAAAGCTACATATGGACCTTTAATTGTGTGGACCTATTTGTCCATGCACCGGTATGGTCTCTTCCACTCGAAGCTTTATAGTGATGATTTTTCCTCCCAGAATTTTCATTCACAAAACGACCGCTACCAATTTTTCTTTTGGGGCTTTCTCCCCTCTTAAAATTCTTGATGAGAGATTTCCTCCCTACATCCTCTTCCTCCAGTTTGTTTAAGTCCGATTGAGGGATTTTCGGCTTATCCTGGGGTAAGACATCCTTTGCACTCTCCGCATAGTGGCCATTGTAAAACAGTTAAGTGAAGCTTGTCCGTGAAAAGGGGCTTCCCATTCCATTTGGTCCACTTTATCAAATTATTTTTCCTTTTATTGTCAGGCCTGATTTTGCCCCATGGCGTGTCCAGGTCCTGATCCATGTTCCCACTTGTGGGTGTTCCCTCATGTGCTATGCTACACCTTTCTACAAAATTCTCAATGTCCCATCTTGCTTTGGGCCAATAATAATTGTGAGCCACCTTTTGAATGATGGTACCTATCTTCTCATGGTCCCCATCTGGTTTCACATGTAGGCTCCTTATTAATTCTGTCCTATATCTTTTTGGAAGAACCAGCTGTCCGTGACCATGGGATCTAGTTCCAGTCTTCCTATACATCAACTTGTTTTTCATGTAAAAATCTCCCTTGCCTGGAGTTGTATGACAAGTTGACAATTTTCTGAAACAAGGCTTGAGTGTTTTATCCCCAGCCTGTGCCTTCCTCATCTCTTCTGGAGTGGTATCTAACATAATATCCTCCTCCTGTCTTGAGGTCGACCTGACCTGAAGGGTTGCCATATACACAGGTTTCCTTCTGCAACGGTCAGTGTCATGATTGTCCATCTGACAATTCTTACACCACCTTTTTCCTTGGTTGAAAGATTTTCTTTCATCATATTTCCTTTCATCGAATTGTGGGAATTTATTTTTATTTTCATACCGTGGCCTATCAAATTGGTGCTTACCTTTATTTTGATCCCTAGGATCAAATTTATTAAAGTTCTGTGGTGCCCTAAAGTTATCCACCTGTTTCTTTTTATTACCTGTTACCTCTGCTTGAGCTGCTTGATACCTTTCAGCAACATTTAGCAACTCACCCAGCCTCTCTGCACCTTGTTCCATGAGAAACTTTCTCAGGTCTGGAGCCATGGACTCTCTTAGTTGCTCTATAAGGACCATTTCCTTAAGATCTTGGGTTTTCCCCAGAGAAGTCCATTTCTCCAAGTATGTCTCTATTCGTGCAGAGAACTGGTGATAGGTTTCACCTGACAGTAGTTTAGCATTCCTAAATTTTTTCCTGTAAAACTCTGCATTCTTTTCATACCTTAACAAAAGAGCCTGCTTTAGCATGTCATAATTTTCCTGATCACCTCTGCTCATTTTTGCAAAAACTTCATAAGCTGCCCCACGAAGTCCCTGAGATAACTTTAAGCTCCACCTTTCTCTCTCCAACCCATACGTGGTAGCTAATAGTTCGTACCTATTTATATAGCTCTCAATATCATCGTCTTTCTCAACAAAAATGATCTAAATGAAAATTCATAGCTGAGATTGAGGCTCCTTGAGTAACCGTAGCATCAGAGGCAAAGGGACTGGCACCATTTTCAGGAGCATGGCCTTGAAACTCAAACTCCCTTAGTCGTAATTCATGTTCCCTTTGTAATCTTTTCTCCTCCTTTTCTGCTTCCCTCTCTGCAGTCAATCTTCTTTCTTCTGCAGCTTGTCTTCTTTCCTCGGCTTCCCTTTCTGCAGCTAATTTCTTAGCCTCAGCCTCAATCTGCAACCTCTTAGTCTCAGCCTCAGCTTCAAATTGTAACTTCTTAATTTCCCTTTCAGCCTCTAACCTTCTTTCGGCTTCAAACCTTCTTTCTTCGCGTTCAATAAATTTGTCACATTCCGTAGTAACATAGGCAACCATAACTTGCCCATCTAATCCTAACTCTTTTGCAGTCTGAACCGCAGCAGATCGAAATTTGGCCAGGTCCGCCATTGTCTATCAGGTAACTTAATACAATGTCTAACCAACAATTCAATCTCTAATGGACAAAACAGGCACCGTGAGCTCAACCTTATTTAATTCCACCCAAGGATACCTTTTAATTCTTATATTCCCTGAAGTGAATTACCCCCAATATTTTTAATAGTTAAAGATTCAAAATCCCAAGAGCGAGACCCCAATATATGTGGTGAAGTGGGATGTTATAGATATTTATAAGGGACTTAGTGTACTGACTGAGATCAGCTGTGAAGGTATATATATATCTAATAAGAGTAGTATATTATATATATAACCTTACTTGCTGCCACATATCTATATATCTCAGTCAGAATTATTCTGGAATAGTGTGGTGACTACGTTTTGTGTCTAGGGTATGTGTATGGTGAAGTGTAAGTCACAACAACAGACAGATAAACAATTTAATTTAATCCACTACTCTTAACAACACTGTGACACTCACATACATATAACACTCTATGAGAATAGCTTAAAGAAGTCACTCGTAACGGTTCAAATAACAATATGTATTCATTACTGGCATGAAGGAATATGTGTCCTGATTCAACTACAAGGGAACCAGGAATCACAATCAATTTAAATTACAAGTTATGTACAGAATGTATTTAATATGAATATTGTAGTGACATATATTAGTACAAATGTTCTATGTGTGTCAGTTGTGTAGTAGTAAAATGAGGTAATACTGGTTTTGTTTTGTTCAAGCTCTGTTGGTATTGGTCATCATGACTTCAATAGTTTGTCTTTAGGGACTATTATTGGAGATGTTCACAGTTCCTGATTTTAAGACAAGTAAATTCCCCTCTGAATAGTATTTTTATAAAGTTATTTCAAGATGAGGGGACATAATGTTGAGCTCAGCTGGCCAATTCGCTTATCTGGCGTGATGGCGGCAGGAAAGGACTCCTCTGCTCGAATTCTCCTCTGGGCTCAGGAGACACCTCACTGATAGCTAAAAAGACCAAGGAGTATGCTGTCCGACTCTGGATTCAGCAAATCTCTGATCAGATGCTGCTCACTACCATCAAGACCACTGTCCCACAATTTCATGGAAATAAACACAGATACGTTGATTAGCAATGAATTCTGGCACAAACTGGCACAAATTCCGTTCTGCCTATGTTCCAGGCTTTTATTTTAGCAAAAAATGTGAGCTAGCTTCAACGTACTGTCGCTTTATCAAGCTTATTTGAATTAGTGGTCTCGAACTAACGCTCCCAAGTGTGTATATCAGCGAGACTGGCCAATGAGCCACGTTTCGACAAGTGTTTGAAAAAATGTTATCTTTTCCCGTCTCCCCCAACAACCAAGATAGTATTTATAGCCCGACCAATCGTGGTTAGGCTTTCATTTGTTGCGCTCCAATCAATTTGGAGTTTACATGGTAGGCTATTTATGTAACGTAAGGTTTTTTCAAACACGTTATAAAAAAAATTTTATGAGCAGAAATGATTTTATGCTGTCAGGCACCCCCAATATTTTATTTTGGGTATAATTTATTAATTCCTGGACTATTTGCGTAACGTTTTACATATTATTTGTCAGCAAACCCTAAGGAACCCAAAAATACTAATTTAAAGGAGCTACGTGGCTGCGTTCAAAATATGCAATTTCTTCTATCTCCTGTTTAGAAGATGTGCTGTCTGGGTACTGTTATGTGTTCAAACGTAAACCCATATAATGTTGTCTTTTCTAATAAGAGTCTGTTATGATTTATAAACCTAACTCTGGGAAAGGGTAGTGTATTTTATCACTGTCCGTCTGAAAAAAAAAATTAGTGCATGTAGACTTACACGCGTGATGGTGGTAATTGTGTATCGCGCGAAGCGGGTTTAGTGTTCGGCTTTCTGCCTCTCCCTTCTCTTTTTATCCCTTTAGTCCATCTGTTCGTTCGTTTTGGTAACTCAGTATAATTAATGTTAGGGTTAATTTAGGTCATTACGCAGTACGTCTCAATGTTTTTCCAAGAATTACAGCACACGTTTCATTGAAGAAGGCGGGTAATAATACAGTAAGCTTTACTATCAACGTGAAAGCGTTACAATTTGCAGACGAAGCAGAAAACAAGGGGGATTTCGAGTACATTCTTTGTGACAGCACTGTTATTTTACCATTGCTCTTCTCTTGATTAATTTTATTTGTTAGGCTGACGGTTATGCATTAAATCAATAGACATTCAAGATACTCTTCTGTTTTTCTTCGAGATTTAGTTCAAAAAATAACCTTAAAATGTAAGTTTTTAAATTGTTTCTTCGAGACAAAATTTTAATTTAAAGTATTGCAGACTTATTATTATAGATCAAAATGATGAGATGGCTAAAAGAAAGAGACGATCGCGTCATTCACAGTGAGCAAGGTAGACTATAGAATAGCAGCAATGTAATACGTGTAACAGAAAACACACTATAATTAAAAACCTGCCTATTTTGGAGGGTTGTTGTTAGTATACTGTTCAAAAAAAGAAACGCATAGCTACTGAAGGCACACACATAGCCATAATTTTGACATTCAATAACTTTTTTAATTTAATGAGTTAACTGTTCAAATTGCACACAGAATACCTTAGGGTTCAACCAATCAATTGACAGTTGTTTTGCATCTGGGTCACGAGAGGTTTTTGGCGTACGGGCTTTCCCGTTAGTATGGTGTGTGGCCTCCTCTTGCATCGATCAGCATCTCCTGGGCATGGATGCGATCAGACGTCTGATGTGGGCCTGCGGGATGGCTGCCCACTTTTCCTGGAGTGCCTGGAACAGATCACGACGATTGGCTGGAGCAACGTCTCGGCGACAAACACGTCTATGCAGCTCATCCCACAGGTGCTCAATCGGACTCATGTCTGGAGACAGGGATGGCCAGGGAAGGGTGAGAATGTTGTTGGCAGTCAGGAACTGCGTGGTCAACCGTGCACAATGGGGTCTGGCATTGTCCTGTTGAAACATAGACCTTTGGGAAGCCAAAAGTGGAAGGACACGGGGTCGAAGAATTTCATTGACGTATCGTTGCGCCTTCAAGCCTCCTTCAATGTGCACCAATTGACTCCTTCCGTTGTAACTGATCATTCCCCATACCATTGCACCTCCACCACCGTGCGGCAGAGCTTCATCAACGCAATTTTGGGCAAAACGTTCATTTCGCCTACGGTAGATCCTACGCCGTCTATCATGACGCTGCAACAAAAAGAAAGATTCGTCACTAAACCAGACACGTCTCCATTGATTGTCAGCTGCCCAGGGACGATGCTAGTTGGCCCAAAGAAGTCGATTTTGGCGATGGCGGCGCGTAAAAACAGGTCCTCGGTGAGGTCGTTGTGCCCAAAGTCCAGCGTCATGCAGTCTATTCCGGACAGTTTGATCAGACACATGACGTCATGCAGACAATGACTGGGCAGTTGAGGAAGCTGTTGTAAACCTGTCTCTGAGGTGACGAAGCCGAATAAAGCGATCCTCCGCTGCTGTTGTCATTCTGGGTCGTCCACTGCGATGCCGGTCTTCAACTGAGCCAGTGGCTTGGAACCGGTGCCAAAGTCGACTGATGGTACTCTGATGCACGTTTAGATGCCTGGCAACCTGACTTTGACTTTCGCCTGCATGCAGTCGGCCAATAGCAATGTTCCTTAAATTTATCGATAGAGACGCCATAAATGTCTGCTTGAAAATAAACTGAATTTTTTTTTTGTGTGTAGCGTTATCCTTTTATAGGGTTTCAGTTGCGTAGTCAGTGAATAGTGTTCACCCCAAATTTTGTTGCTTTCACGGGCGCGCAACATGAGCTGTGGTCAAAAATTGCTTCATAAACACTATTGACCACTGCGTTGTAACGATTACAAAAACGAACGCGATTCAGGTCAACACGTGCATTTGACACTGTAAAGAACATTTGAGGTTGGTTTTTATATACCCTGGCACCAAATTTTACTTACAAACTCATAAAAACGGCACTCGGAAGCTATTTTACTTTTTTGACAAACTCATAAAAACGCGCCCTCGGATATATTATATATATATTTCTTTTTTTATATAATATATATAAAATTTATATATATATATTATAAAGACCTATCTCAAAACAGACGTATACCTTTTAAGAGGGATTTCGTTGGATCACACCAACTGGGGTCTTGAACGGCTAAACCAATGCTTAAATCCTTCGCAAAAGGCGACGGACCAGATATAATGCGTTCACAATTGTTCAGCCCAATGCAACATTGTTCGTGATTTCTGGAAATATCTTGTGAATTCTCCCTTACGGTAGAAGTGTCATTAATCCACAAGGAGCGCAAAGGAAAAGTATGAACGAATATCATTTTACAGCTGGACTATCTCAGACTTTTTCAATGAGATTATCATGGATATTCTCAAAGCTCGACAGAAAGTTGCCAAATTTCTTGGCAAACTTGATCTTTCTTAATGTAGAGTTGGGGCTGATGATGTGCCATGACCAAAGAGAAATGTTCATGCACTGATGACATATGAAACCCTTACTTTCAACAGTCGAGTTCATCAGAGGATATATTCCGGATCATGATCACCATGAAATACAAGCAGGAGTTCTACACAAGATTGTCCTTGCAAGAAAGAGTTATCAAAGACTACAGTGACTGTACACAAGTCAAGTTCCGTGGCCTGCGATAACAGAACATAAAGGTAGTCTCATAGCAGACAATGCCGTAGGGGAGTCAATGTTAGAGACTTCACTTGTACTACGTCTCTGCTTTATGACAGGAGACCAGTTCGCTTCATCGCTGCCTTTGCCTTCCGTAACTCAAAGGGCATAAGTCAGGTACTAATTTTTACAGTTGGATAGACTGGAGCATGGCAAGACCTGGTTTCGAACCCCATCCCTTTGCCTCGAGAAGCAAGCGCTTTAATCACTCTGCCAATCAACCGCTTTTTTTTTTTTTCTTTTTTTTTTTACAATTACGATAACAGAAGATGTTTAAAGTAGATTTTCATAATTCTGACGTCGCAAATTGTTGCTGAAAAGCGGGTGTCTACTGCCCAGTTTTCATTGACAGAGCTCTCAAACGCCTTATCTCCCTGTCTAACACGTCTTGCAGCGAGTCTGGACATTTCTACAGCGGTCAGCTTTAAAAAATAAAATGGATCTGATTCATGATCTGCAATGTGCGTTGGCCGTGACAAAATCTGACACATCAATCATAAAAACAGAGCATTTCGTCTTTAACGTATGGCTTGAAGAAATATAACTGTTATGTCCATCAGTTATCGATTTAGTAAATTATGAATATTTTATACCTTAATGCAGGGCTCTTAACCTGTGGTCCGCGAACTCTGTGGGGGTCCGTGGATGGATTCTAATTTGTCCGTGTACAAAATCTAACATTTTTAACGTATAATTTTATGCGTTTATGTACATATTGTATTATCTAAAAAGGAGGCCGTAGTCTTAACTAGACAATCTAAAGAGCACATGCCATGTACTGGTTAATAATCCCTGTTTTAATGAAATCTAAACAGCACATGCCACAAAATAGCATGGCAACTACCATCCCTTTGACTAGAGAAGCAAGCGCTTTAATCACTCTGCCAATCAAACGCTTTTTTTGTTTACAATTGCGATAACAGAAGACGTTTAAAGTAGATTTTCGTAATTCTGACGTCGATTTCAATTTATTTTTTTTAAATAAAATACAGGGCTAGTGTCGTAGATTTTTTTTTTTTTTTTTTTGTGATCGATTCTGGTCCCGTCTGAGTGGAACTAGAACAGGTGGTGACTCAGTGAGAGATAAGGTAAAGAAATAGATTTTCACGAGTGAAATGGTGAAAGGTAGAGTCTGTCCCTGGATTGTGAAGATACTCTAGTCCAGCCTATCATTTACGACTGAGATAGGGAGCCGCGCTAGCGTAGTGGTTACAACACCGCTCTGGCGATCGGGTGATACAGGATCAAACCCGGGCGACGGCATTTGAGGATTTTTCGTCGACCGGGATTTGGACTGGATTAACTCGAGACCTGGCGAGGACATTTGAAGGAGTGTCGTCGACCAGGGACTGGCGGCTCCTGAGCCGACCCAGCTGCAATGGGTACCTCCGAAATCGGACAGTATTTGCCTGAATGGCGAGGGACACTTGTCTCTGTACAAGAAATAAAGGGATACTCACGTAAAATCAATGTCAGGTTAGACATAAATAATAACCTGAGATTTCGCCTCGAGTATTAGCGGGCGTACGAAAAAAAACAAAAAAACAAAACTGAGATTTGTTGATCAGACAGTATACCTCTCTGTATATATTAACATATACACTATAACCACTCACATACACACAAGCAGATAAGTGACGACAATTAGACGCACAAACGTGAAACTATATTAATGGAGTGGGGATATTGTTGGGACGAGCTGACCGACACAGGTAATTAAGTTTTATGTTAAGTTTATTTATCATAAAGAAAAGAACTTCACAACATTTAATATCAAATTTCAAAGTATAAAAATCATAGGTTACAGAATTAATAAAGAAATAGACACATAAGTGCAATCCCCTCTGTTGAGACAAGATCCCACAAGAAGAAGTTAATTAACCCCCAAAAGGTCAAAAGATTAGCACTATGGTATAGGATTTGAATATACTGTCAAGAACAGAGTTTCTAATTAATCTATTCTGAAATGAACAGTATTAGCAAACATAAGAAGAAAAAAAAACAAAGTGAGTACATTGATTATACAATATAAGAATTATTCATTCCTGCTTTCTCTCGCTCTGACAAACATGTGGCCACATTTCCAATCTCGCTTACCTAATTGCTGATTTACAACGTCTGGAACAGAACTCCTTGGTACATGCACAAATCCAGTGTTGGGTTTTTGGCAAAAACAAGCCCCAGTTCCTCAAATTTACTGATTAATCGTCTTATTTGGGGAACGCTTGCTTTGTTACTGTTTATTGAATCTGTTCATCCACCGCAATTAGTCCAGGTAGGAAAATACTTGAGGTCTAATGTTCAGTGTACAGTAGCTTGAAATATTCGATAGTTAAACAGAATGTCAGGTAGATAACACCGGCTGAGGTGCCCATTGTAAACTTCCGGTGTTATCTTGTGTTTCGCACTGATGACCTGTCAGTAAAGCATCCTTTTTTGGGGATGCCTAGCTGGCCGTGAGATTAGTGTGATTCGCTTGTATAGCTAGGCGGTGTTGTCGTACGGAAGGTACGGGGTTCGAACCCTGGGTAAGCCACTCACGTCTGTTGTTTTTCTGTTGTCTAAGTGTTCTACTTCTTTATTTCTTACGAGTGCCTGAAAACATACCTTTATGTTTGTCTAATATGAAGGAAAAAATAGCTTGGTATGGAACTGGTCACCCCATCTCTCGATGCTGGACCTAGTCTAGTGAAGTCTCTAACACTTCACTTCACGTGCGCAGTATATGCTACGGGACTACCTTTTTTACATTGTATACAAATAACAAAACACGCATATTGTACGCATCAACAACAAAAACATGTATCTGAGAAAATGGTGACATCAGATTTTCAGTATGGACGCTAACAATTTCTCAAGATGCCTGTGACCGGGAACTGAATCTGTTCCACTAACGGTATCTTGAATCAATGTCCAAGATATTCCCAAATACTCAGGATTTCAAACATGCACAAGTACAGGACACAGCAGGATTTAATTGCGGGTATTGACATATCCACCAGCATGTTCCTGTTTGCTCTCAATGGAACATAGAACCACCACAGCAGGTGGTCTCTTGCAGGAAGCCTGCACCAAAACATTCATACGCTCTTGCAGATGTATATCTTTCTATAGCAATTTGTATTACATGCATTTGCCAGCCTCATATACAACCCCCTATTAGCAGCCTCACGTTCCCAGCTCACACAACCGCACATTACCAGCCTCATACATACCACACAGCTCCAGAAGCATTGACCTTATTCTGTCTATTCACATATCCCCAGGAAACTACACACAAGCATCCTTCTTAAGCTGATATCCAATTCTACGATAATAAAGTATACACAGGCTAAACATGACTGTAATATCTCTTCGAACTATCTATTATAGATACTTATTCCTTCTTTGTCTCATATCCCAGGGAAACAACACAGGGGCATCTTTCGTAAGCTGATATCTAATTCTCTGATGATAAAGTATACGCAGACTAAACAAGACTGTAATATCTGTTCGCATTATTACAGATACTCTCCGTTTTCAGAATGTATACTTAACGTCTGCAGGCTACGACTATACGATATGATCACACTAAACAAATGTTGACTCTGGTCTCTGTGTCCACGCGCGTGGCGGGTTACAAGAATTAATCGATATGTTAGGCGAGATAAATGATTCATGCAAACAGCTCTCAGAATACACTGGAAAATCATGTCCATTCATAGCGCTCCTTCGCTTTAATCTGGCAGTTAGATCTGTAGCAGCGTCATGTACAGCGTTGCTCATGACACCAAGTTAATCACCAGCACCAGTTACGGAGGAAACCGGCCGACAGCAGGACAACTCAATGTGGGATCCTGTGTGTTCTTCACACGACTTCATTGTAGGCTGAAATTTGTTTTCTTAAATCTCTTGTAACGTTAGTGTACTGCCCATTCTAGATTTCATTTTGTTGTTTCTGGGAATAACAAAGAAAACAATAACACCTTTGACAAATGGCAAGTGTTGCTCATTAATTTGACATTAGTTTCATGTGTATCCAATGGATACAAGTTAGGATATAACCATTTCGAAATTGGATGTGATTTCTCAATGGTGTTGTATATAAAGTCATTCAAAACGAATTGAACAATTTAAAAACTGTATTACTCTATAAATAGGTTTCCTATGAACATGTAGTCTAAACCTATTTGTAAAGGAACTGTCAGTTTTTGCAGAATAATCTTAGGACAGCTCAAATGCGACCCTCGGCTGCTCAAATGCGCCCCTTCTGTCACATAGCACCCATCGATTCTGCAGTATAATTCATTACAAACGATTTGTAGCATTGTGATTGTATATAATTAGATACTTTCCCAGTGGAGCATAGTTCAAGTAATTAACGTCAAGTCCTCAGATCCTGTGCATCGCCGGCAATGAAAAGGCTGACAGATTGACAAAGGAAGGTGGAAAGATACTTCAACCTGATACAAGCATACATTTCAAAGAGTTTTATCAGAACCAGATACACAAACACATCTTCAGACTCCGCACTGGCCACAACAGATTGGGATACTATCTATTCAATAAGCTAAAGATAGGAACTACCGATGAGTGTAAATGTGGCACCGGTAAAATGACTACTGAACATTTGCTTCAAAGATGTCCAACATATGATGAAAATAGAAAACGCATATGGCCATCACCAACACCATTCCTGGAAAAACTCTATGGAGATACAAACAGCCTGAAGCTGACCACTGCTGTCTTTAAAAATATTCAAGTTGACATCTGAGAGTGTACCAAGAAGATTATGTGCCATCCGTTTAAGGTCTTTCCAGACCCTCTCTATCACGTCTAAGACTGTCTTCCATTCCCGTCTCCGTATGATTTTCAATCTCATGTCCTCTCTATCACTTACAAGACAGGTTCCCATTCCCTTCTATGTTTTTCAATTAGCCTCTATTTCTATTACAACGCGGATTCCAGAAAAAGGACTGGTTAGTTCGACACAACACCATCGTCTGTTCGTCACTTCTTGTTCCATTCACTCTACTAGTTCCACACTGGTTATCTTGCCACGCCATTATAATCCGTCTAAGCAAGCCCCCATTTATTAAAGTCTGTTAACTTCTTGATTGTGGTTTTTATTGTCTCGATGTTTCAGAATATTGTCAATGGAAGTAAGAAAGAGAGTTCTTCAGTGTTATATAGAACCAATCTTGACCTATGGGAGTGAGTCATGGACAGCTAATAAACAAGTAGGGAAAGTACTAGAGGCCACAGAGATGTGGTTTTACCTATACTTAAAACTTACAAATCTAATTATGAAATCACAATAATTGTGATGTCGGTTCCCAGAGAGTTAATATACTAAGGTTGTTTGTTCTAGAGAACAGGAGCATTTAAGTTAAAACCTCTTCGTATTAGAGATTTTGAGTCTAGAAGGATTGGAAGGCCTGGCAAGAGGGACAAAATCGGAAGAACGTGTATTTGGGTTTAGCTGGACACTAAAAGCTTTCGAAGATAAGAGGGTTTGTTACTTTTGATAGATGTGTATGTGAGTGAGAGTTGCCGTGTGGTTTGTCAATTGTACGTCCACTTTCAACTTAAATACCCCTCCCCCTATGTCCACTTTTCATATACCCCTCCCTCCCCCTCTCCTGTAGACGTCTTTTATGGATAGCCCCTTAAAACTTTGACTATATTACTGCCAAGATACAGACAGAGACCATGAGAACTGGAGGATGAGAGTCTGGGGTACGCCGCGAGCGGGGCTAACATGGCTGACAAGGAAATAATGAAACGCGTGGTTCTTGAAACACTCTGGGAAAATCCAATAGTGATGTCAACAAAGATCTAACATTTGTTTCTAACACTTGTATTAAATCTACTTCCAACATTTTTGTTTTAAATACCCAACTCAATGCGTTATCTACTGTTGTGTCGTGGCACTTGTCGACCAGTAATCCACATGAGACTTCAGCAGATCAACCTGAACCAACGATTCGTGCGAAAGATAACAGTGTTCTCATGGCAAAATAAAGTCGCACTTGAAGTTTGTTTGTTGGGGGCTTGCCCTGCTTCTTTTTTTTTTTTTCTCTTTATTTTTCTGTCTTTTTCAACTCTTCGTTAGGTTTGCATGGCCAGGAGGAAGACAGCCGATAGGATAGTATGGGCGCTCTCTCTGGCAAAGCTCTACACCCCAGGGTAGAAGAGAAACGACTCAGTAAGTTAGGTTTGAAATTGTGCATTTGGTGACAAGCGAAGGTAAGTTACAAATACAATATAGTGGTATATGTGGTGATCGTAGAAAGTTCTCTGTTTTAGCTTTTGACTTTTACGATCCCTGAAGTTGCGTGCTTTCACTTTTTTTCGGTTTTAAAGCAACTATCTTAACTACTTTCACCACCACTATTACTACTTTCACCACCACTATTACTACTTTCACCACCACTATTACTACTTTCACCACCACTATTACTACTTTCACCACCACTATTACTACTTTCACCACCACCATTACTACTTTCACCACCACTATTTCTACTTTCTCCACTACTATTTCTACTTTCTCCACCACTATTACTACTTTCACCACCACTATTACTACTTTCTCCACCACTATTACTACTTTCTACACCACTATTACTACTTTCTACTTTCTCCACCACTATTACTACTTTCTCCACCACTATTACTACTTTCTACTTTCTCCACCACTATTACTACTTTCTCCACCACTATTACTACTTTCTCCACCACTATTACTACTTTCACCACCACTATTACTACTTTCTCCACCACTATTACTACTTTCTCCGCCACTATTACTACTTTCTCCGCCACTATTACTACTTTCACCACCACTATTACTACTTTCACCACCACTGGGTTTTCATGAACAAGGACTGCCTTGTAATGCCTGATTCTTTAATGTGCGTCCAATGCCAGCGCCTTCTTTTTACCTCGCTCCACAGGCACTTGTCTGGTTCTTGACATCAGTTCCACATTGGTGACCTTGTCATACAATTTCAGTTTCTATTCTAGGCATGCACCCATTTATGAAAGTCGGCAACTTCTTGGTTCTTGTCTTCAGTGTTTCACAGCTGTGACAAAAGACCACAGCATTTCTATCTACTACTCCTCTAGGGCAGAGGGCCCTCCAACCCGCAACATTACATCTCCCAGCCATTTAGCAGACTGTTATATTTGACCAATGTCGAGCTTGCTGAGTTGGTGTAGCCCTCTGGGTTTGCAAGAAAGCCCTGAGATAGCACCCCGATTACAAAAAAAGAAAATATAGTAAAAACTCAAATCCCCGGAGATCCAAACAAACAAATATCAACTAACTGTTTTAGTTAAATGTTTATATGTATATCGCAAGCTAGAGAAAACAATGAATCATACGACCATATCTGAACTTGACCGTGAGCTCTAAATAACATCAAAATTAACACACACACAAACAATGTCCAGGTGTTGTTCAGTCAGCTGAAATCTGACTAAGAAATACCGTACTGATAATAAGGTGTCCCGGACTCCAAACATTGTGGCTAGCACATCTCAATTACTTTTAGTATGGTGAGGGTCTTGTTAACAGAAAGATAATGTTGGAATACGTTTAATATGGTTTTCCAAACAGAGTTTTAAAACTACTTATGAACTGTTTTTTTTTTTCAACAAAACGATAACGGAAAACTCATTAAACATGTGTGTGTGTGTGTACGCGCGCGCGCGTGTGTGTGCGCGCGTGCGTGTAGTTGTTCAGTCATATTCACAGCCCCTTACCGTTGCAGGGGTTCCCCTGAGAAGATAAAGAGTGAATAAGCGGCCTGCTCTCTTATGCATGTCGTAATATGCAGCCACGTGTAATATAGGGCTGCCAACCTCATCACATAAAACAAAATACTACATCTTCTTCTTCTTCCTCGTTCGCCTTCAAACTTCCACATTTATGACTCTAATAAAGGCAGTAGTCAACTCAAGGTTCACGACATCTCCAAACAGTTTTTCGTTGACAGAAGTGGGTTGTTGCCATATGCTGCTCCGTTCATTACTGTAGGTTGGGCAATACTGCAGCAGGTGTTCGACTGTCATCGGGCTGGTACCGCAGGTGCAGAGATCTGTTGCACCAATTTTGTATTTGTGGTATAGATGGTATCTCAATCTGTTGTGTCCAGTCCGTAGCCGAAAAATAATGACCTGTTCTTTCCTAGATAGTTGATGATATGCGTCATTTTTCAAATGGCCCGGGTGTTCTCTTTCCCATTTGGGCTTGAATTAGCCTTTATAGTAGTCTTTACCATTGCGTAAGTTGTCTCTATATCATTTTGTTGTAAGGCACCTCCTTCCTTAGCAAGTTTGTCTGCCTCCTCATTTCCTGGTATGTTGCAATGGGCTGGTATCCACTGGATTGTGCACTTGTTGAAGCATTTGGCTAGTCTTTCAAGGGAGATTTATCAGATCTTTCAATCCTTTAGCATGGTGGCTCTTCAGCGCTTTTATTACTGAGAGGGCATACTACAGAAACTACAGCTACAACAGCACATGAATGCTCAGGTACAAACTTCATACACAGGTACCAGTTGATGTGGTCGCCCTATGCTTTACTGTCACAGATGGTTAGAATTGTCTGCCCTTGTCTGAGTTGACCTGTCTGTTTATTTTCCTATTTCATGTTACCGCCCACTTATTCTCTCATTTTTGATTTAAACAGCCCTTATTTTCTCTCCGATTCTGTCAATCTTGCTAGAGCCCAGTTAGACACACCTCTTTGTATGTGCGTAGCGGCTGGATGTCTAACGATCTTTTTATGTTGGCATTCAGGCAAGCTAAAAGTGCCCTGGTCTCTTTGATGTGAGAGAAACAGTCTTTCCTCCTTAAGTTTTCAGCGGCATTTTTGCTGAAGAGGTCTCTATCTAGCAAGCGGCTAGTTGCTGTGTCCCCCGGTCGCTCAGAGAATTTTCTCGTTCTTTCATTTCCAGCCGCCTTCGATCTTTCATCCGGAACAGGGGCGAGCACAGAACGGGAGACCGTAAACACTCTTAGGTCTGTCTTACGTGGATTCTTCGTTTCATCCGCACACGTGCGGGAAAGCACTCTTCAAACATCTGGCCTTCTTCTTAGTATTTAAGTTCATGTCTCTATCATTACTGACCAGTTGTCTATTCAAGGATTGTGTTGTCTAGTGACGTTGTTGAGTTGAAAGCTAACAACTGTTAGAGAGCGTAAATCGGAATTCCTTGATTTGGTAAGCACATTTACTTAGTCGATTTTTTTCTCTGGGGTTTTCCTTGGTAGATTAATAATAGAGAGTCAGGAGACTTAATTACTTTATTTCTTTTAATATATGGGTTAATATAAAGTAATTGTTGGACATAACCCGGGAGGTATAACTTCATTTCGCTAGCTATCAATTTTAACTTCACAGCAAGACTGAAGAGATATTTGACAGATATATTATCAGAGAGAGAAAGGGGGAACTGTTGAGGATTACTGCATGGTTCATAATCATTTTGGTTTTACTTCAATCTATATGGTTGCACCATGCAGCACCTCGCTTGATTAGACTTCAAGACATACGCGCAAATAACTAGCTGATGTGGGTAGGCTAGTAACGAAAACAGTCGATGTGTGGCACTGATGGCTGATGTGTGGCCAATGTGCCACTTATTCTAGAAGTATAACCGTCATATGTTCAGGTGTTAAGCCAAAATAATGTGTGTTTAAAGACCTATGAGTCTAAATAGATATTGAAGTGTGAATATTCAAGCGCGGTATGACACGCGAAGAATTATAGAGATGACGTGATTATAGGCGTAACTGCATTGTGAGAAACAATGATAATGGTAACTATTCTGGCGTATAAGGCCAAATGTAGACTAATGTTCAGACAGTGGTTCTAAAATGAACAGATATCAAAGAATATATATATATATATGCCTGACGTGCATAAGCAATTCTATAAATCAGTATTTAATTGATATATTATGAATATAGCCGACGAAGATGCTGCTGAAGGTTAGAATGACCGTTACAGGTCAAGTAGAAGATATCTGAAATTACTGTGAAGCGTATCGTATCCTTTGATGTGAATCATGCTGCTTACATGATCATATTGTGATGTATGATAAAGATAAATAAAAGATGTAGTCGTCAACTACGATGTTTCATGACAAGTTATTATGAAGTTGTATTCACGGAGTTACAAAGTTAGGTTGATCGCAGAATCAATGAATTACTGTTCGATTCTGGTTCAAGATTAACACGCAAACACATCGACAAGAATATCAACCTGAAATGAATGTCAAAATGAAAGACGCAACAATGTCAAGCGTCTAAAAATAGGAATAAAACTTTAATTCGCAACCAAGATAATGATTAGAAGACAAACTTACAGGTTTGCGATATAGTGTAATATTGATAGTCAAAGCCAGAAATCTTCCACTAAGCAAAAGTATTCCACTAAGCAGAAACATTCCATATAATTGACATAATATACCCACAAATACGGGGGAAACGCCCGTAACATCTTGGTGTCAGAAGTGGTGGATCTTCTGGCACACGACTACGTTTGGTTCGTACCAGACTACAAAGTTCTTCAGTAATCCAACATCTACAGAGATTCAACTTAAGAAGAAATATATTCCGACTGACAGTTGTGACTGCAGTGAGAAACGCATTTAATTCGTTAACTTTTTCTTGACTGTTTGTTTATTTTCAGCTCTGGTCCAACGGTACTGTGTTTTTGACGCAAACACCCAGTAGAAGCCAGCGATTTTCCAGTCTTCATTATCTTTATCTGAGGTGCATGCATCTCGTGTTGTTCCTCGATAACCTGATTTCCTAGCTGAAATTCACTGATTCGCTCCTGGAGCATTTATTTTAATCAGTGAGAGAAATTCGCCCAGCCAGCGTCACAGGGTATTTCGCTGATTTAGTGGTGACCACTCGAGATATAGACATAATCTATTCACCATTTATATCTACCTGCGACATCTACTGGAAGCGAAAAAGCAAATGATGATGACATTCAGTCCATGGTTGGTACATGTAAGCGTGTTACTGTCACAGAGTGTTCTTGGTTTGTTTGCTGTATGAATGATCCTCTGCTCCAGTGGGAGCTTAATTGGTTTGTTGTGAGTTGTGTATGCTTGAGTTGTGGCATTTTTACCTCAAGCGATGTTGTGAGCTGCACTTTGAATGATGCTCAGTGAAGTGTGTAAGAGTTTCACGTCTTTCAGTGAACATGAATGGAAGGGGACGGAATGGACAGAGATGTGTGTTGGTAGACAGCGAAGAGAAGAGAAGGGTTGATGGCCAGAGTAGTGCGCGAGTAGAGGGCTAGTGTTGCAGTGGATTTAATTGTAAAATACTCCGGATTTGTTATGTCTCCAGTGATTGTGATGGCCCTGCGCCCATTGTGACTGGTTTTTGTACATAAATCTATGGAGATTGAACCAGCGGTTGGTGTTGTTTAATTATAAATTATTACCTGATCAACGGACACCGACACAAATTCTAAAATGTCAGGACTCCCGACATTTTTTTTTTTTTTTTTGGCCGACTCCCCAACCCTAAAAAAACCCCAGAAAAGATGTGTTTGCATTTAGCTGTTGACAGTGAGAAAGACGTTGTAAAGCACCGGCATAGATCTTCATGGCGGAATTTCAGTACAGGGATACTCACCTGTCACTTTCTGTCTTTTTAATCAGCTGTATACCGAAAACTGCCGCTGTTCCAGATTCCACACAGGGACAGACGGTAGTGTTTAAAAGCTTGTAGTAAAGGTAAAGCAAAAGGGGCCCGGAGAAGACATTACTATAGGCTAAAGGTAAATTGGAAAAACATGCAGCTCTAAAAACTGCAACAAAGAAGCCATCGTACATAGTCTGGGGGGAGGGGGGTTTGTTTAAATAAAAACTATGACAATGATGGCCAGGCTTCTTCACACCCTACTTCTAAGCTCTAAAGCTACCTTCCCTATAATATTCCTCTCTTTTCTATCAAGTTCACATTTTCTCTATCAAACTCTTCTCTCTCAAGATCACACCTTCTCTATCAAACTCCCGTCTTCTCTTTCAAGTTTACCCTCGAATACTCATCTTCTCTCTCAAACACTCATCTTCTCTGTCAAACTAACATCTTTCTCTCTCTCATACACTTAATTTTCAACTTAAACTAATATTTCCTCTCTCAAACTCACAAACTGAATCTCAAAATCATACTCATCTCCTCTTTAACAAAAAAAAAACACACACACAATTTCTCTCTCATACTCACATTCTCTCTCTGTCAAACTCACAAATCTCTTCTCGTTCGTCCACATATTCTCTCTCAGATACCCATGTTCTCGCTCAAGCCCACATTTCTCTCTGATACACATGTTTTCGCTCAAGCCCACATATTCTCTCTCAAATACCCATCTTCTCGCTCAAGCCCACATATTCTCTCCCAAATATTCATCTTCTCGCTCAAACTCATATTATCTTTTAAAAACCCATCTTCTTGCTTAAGCCCACATATTCTCTATCAAATACCCACCTTCTTGCTCAAGCCCACATATTCTCTCTCAGATACCCATCTTCTCGCTCCACATACTCTCTCTCAGATACCCATGTTCTCGCTCAAGCCCATATATTCTCTCTCAAATACCTATGTTCTCGCTCAAGCCCATGTATTCTCTCTCAAATTCCCATCTTCTCACTCAAGCCTACATATTCTCTCTCAAATACCCATCTTCTCGCTCAAGCCCGCATATTTTCTCTCAAATACCCATCTTCTCGCTCAAGTCCACATATTTTCTCTCAAATACCCATCTTCTTGCCCAAGCCCACATATTCTCTCTCAGATACCATCTTCTCGCCCAAGCCCACATCTTCTTTGATCTTTAGCCGCCGACCGTCAAAGCAGTCAGTGGCCATTACGCCTGGTGGCGTCTTGTAGGGCAACAACAAATTGATTCCACTTTGCTCGGTCGGCGGCCATCCTTCGTACAGTGCCCAAACTCTGGTTCATTCTTTGCATCTCAGCCTCCAAAGTCCTCCGCCAAGTTGTTTTTGGTCGGCCTCTCTTTCGTTTTCCTTCAGGGGTCCATAGCATAGCTGTCTCTCAAATATCCATCTTCTCGCTCAAGCCCACATATTCTCTCTCAGATACCCATCTTCTCGCTCAAAGTTATTGAAAATTCTGCATGTCTGCGCCAAATTTCAGCTCTACCCAGTCTATCGGTCTTGACCAGCTATGGTTCGCTGGTCCTGACGCAGGCAGTCAAACTATGAGTCGCTGACTGCGGTCTCTATTGCTGCGTCTTCTGTCCCTTCAGAGATACAATAAACAGCGATCGGGAGCATTGCCTAACCATGAAGATGGATCATGCGCCAGTGATGGAGGGAGTCTGGATCAGGTACAGACTTACTGCAGTAACAATAATGCAATATATATATTCAGCATCATCATCACCCTTCAGCATCCCCATGAGCACAGGCCTTCAACAAACTTATGCCAAGTCTTCCTGTCACGTGCCATCAACAAACTTATGCCAAGTCTTCCTGTCACGTGCCATCAACAAACTTATGCCAAGTCTTCCTGTCACGTGCCATCAACAAACTTATGCCAAGTCTTCCTGTCACGTGCCATCAACAAACTTATGCCAAGTCTTCCTGTCACGTGCCATCAACAAACGTATGCCAAGTCTTCCTGTCACGTGCCATCAACAAACTTATGCCAAGTCTTCCTGTCACGTGCCATCAACAAACTTATGCCAAGTCTTCCTGTCACGTGCCATCAACAAACTTATGCCAAGTCTTCCTGTCACGTTCAAGGTCTTTCCACGTCTTCTGCATGCCCTTCATGTCTGCCTTCAGTTCTTTACCACCGAACTACGCCTACAACAACAGATTACACAAACTGAAAAAGCCATGTTATGTTCCATACAGTCGTTACCAAAATTTTTTTGTTTTTACTCTGACCAGTCCCATATATGTTTGAGCCATTGGCAGATCCAAGGGGGTGGCGACGGGGCGATCGCCCCTCCCTTGGGATTGTGAAAACCTGTATCTCTTATCAACTGCTCCAGTATTTTTCTTCCCATCTGGAACATAAATGTAAGTAATCGTTAGGTCGGACAACGGACGAATTAAAACGTGTCTGTTACTGGACAATGGTAAGTACCCTAATGGTTACGGACGGGGTTTGCAAGTAATTCTGCGTGGCGGGACAATGAACAACAATTATGGGAACCGCCATACAACAATGTGGAAAAAGAAGGCGCCAGGTAGGCGAGACAATGGGACTTCACTCGAGCCGCAAAACAACGGACTTTGTGACACGAGATAATGTATATGTGTCCTGATTCAAATAGAACCAGGTAATCAATACTGGACTTTTGTTTTTGTTCAAGCCTCTGTTGTGTATTGAGGTGTTTTGTTTTTGTATCAATCATGGTATTTTCATCTGGCCCATCAATAGTTTGTCTTTTGGGACTAGTATCGGAGATGTTCTCAGTTCCTGATATTAAGACAATTAAATTCCCCTCTGAATGTTATTTTTACAAAGTCATTTCAAGATGAGGGGACATAATGTTGAGCTCAGCTGGCCAAATCAGCTTATCTTGCGTGATGGCGGCAGGAAAGGACTCCTCTGCTCGACTTCTCCCCTGGGCTCTGGAGACACCTCACTGATAGCTAAAAAGACCAAGGAGTATGCTGTCCGACTCTGGATTCAGCAAAGCTCTGACCAGGTGCTGCTCAGTACCATCAAGACCACGGTCCCTGAAAACAAGAAGGATGTACCTTCTACTTCATAACTAATTGATACTCTAGTTCTACGCTGAGCACAATACAACACAAACATTGAGTTCAGAGCGTTAGGCCAACTGTCAGCTTCATCTGAAATACTTTATACCAGCATTACCCTCCTTAATGGTCACTACGCCTCTGCACTTCCAGCATTATTTCTGTCTAATCAATCATCCAGGTGTCAGTGTACTATTTGGCCATTCCATGCCGTTTTACTTCCCTCCGACACCCTCTGTTCAGGCTGGAGCATTATAGGCTTATCTCCTGTTTGCCACTGAACTACACATATATATACAGGCATAAATTAACAATTTACATTCAATTTTCATTAAAAGATACTGAATGGTTCAAGCTTACCACAATTTCATGGAAATAAACACAGATACGTTGATTAGCAATGAATTCTGGCACAATTACTGGCACAAATTCCCATCTGCTTATGTTCCAGGCTTTTATTTAACCCAACTATGAGCTGGCTTCAACGCACTGTTGCTTTATCAAGATTATTTGCACTAGTGGTCTCGAACTAACGCTCCTAAGTGAGTATATCAGCGAGTCTAGCCAATGAGGCCACGTTTCGACAAGTGTTTGAAAAAATGTTACCTTTTCACGTCTCCCCTAACAACGAAAGATAGTATTTATAGCCCAACCAATCGTGGTTAGTCTTTCATTTGTTGCGCTCCAATCAATTTGGAGTTTACAGGGTAGGCTATTTATGTCACGTAAGGTTTTTTCAAACACGTTATAAAAAATTTTATGAGCAGAAATGATTTTATGTTGTCAGGCATCCCCACTATTTTATTTTGGTTATAATTTATTAATTCCTGGACTATTTGCGTAACGTTTTACATATTCTTTGTCAGCAAGCCCTAAGGAACCCAAATATCCAAATTTAAAAGAGCTACGTGGCTGCGTTCAAAATATGTATTTTCTACCTCCTGTTTCGAAGATATGCTTTCTGGGTACTGTTATGTTTTCAACCGTAAACCCATCTATTGTTATCTTTCCTAATAAGCGTTTTTTGTGATTTTAAAACCTAACTCTGGGAAGGGTAGTGTATTTTATCACTGTTCGTCTGAAAAAAAGTTAGTGCATGTAGTCTTACACGCGTGATGGTAGCATTTGTGTATCGCGCGACGCGTGTTGCATGCGTTCCTGATTTTCAGCCCTCCCTCTCTCTTTATCCTTTAGTCCATCTGTTCGTTCGTTTTGGTAACGCAGTATAATTAATGTTAGGATTAATTTAGGTCATTACGCAGTCTGCCTCTCAATGTTTTTCCAAGAAATACAGCACACGTTTCATTGAAGAAAGCGGGTATAATACAGTAAGCTTTTACTATCAACGTGAAAGCGTTACAATTTTGCAGACGAAGCAGAAAACAAGGGGGATTTCGAGTACTGTCATTGTGACAGCACTGTTCTTTACCATTCTTCTTCCTTTATTTATTATATGTATTTATTAGGCTTTATATTTACTTGATAATTTATATATGTGGATTAGAATATTCCACGACATCTCCCCTCTTAAAACAGACATTATATGTCAGTCCTTTATTCTATATACACATAGAGAAATTTATTATTATTTCTGGGGTTTACGGTGATTCTCATCACACGGATGGCGGCTTAAAAAATCCGCTCCCAAATTGGTTTTTCCAGATATATACTCAATGCTAAAATTATATGGAGCCAAAAGTAAAGACCATCGGAGTAACCTGGAGTTCTCATGCCTAGCCTGTGCTAGAAACGATAAAGGTTTGTGGTCTGTTTGCAACTTAAATGCCTTCCCATATAGATAAATATTGAATTTCTTTATCGCCCATATTACTGCAAGACATTCTTTTTCGCTAGTTGAGTAGTTGATTTCAGCTTTATTCAACTTTCTGCTAGCATATGCCACTGGGTTTAATTCCCCATCCAATGCATCTGATTTCTGTAGTAGAGTTGCACCTAACCCAATATTACTTGCATCCGTCCTTACTATGAATTCTTGACTTAAGTCAGGTAATTTCAAAATGGGTTTACTTGTGAGCTTTTCCTTCAATTCTTGGTAAGTCATTTCACATTGTGGTGTCCATGTAATGCGATCTGGATGTCCTTTACGTGTCAATTCAGTTAACGGTGCACATATGGAATTAAAGTTTTTGATATACTTCTGGTAGAAACCACATAATGAGACAAAGGATCTCACGTCCTTCTTGGTTTGTGGTCTCGGGGCTTTCTGTAGTTTTCTCTAAATTCTTTGGGTCAGGGGTCATGTTTCCCTGATAAACTGTGTGTCCCAAAAATTCCAATTTCTTTACATCCAACGCAACATTTGGTTGGTCGGGCTGTTAAATTTGCCTCCCTAAGTCGATCAAACAGCATGTTCAGAGAGTCAATGTGTTCCTCAAATGTTTCTGTTGCTATAAGGATATCATCCATAAAATTTGTTATACAGGGATTATTCAGAGGATCCAATAATTTTCTCATCATTCTAGAGAAGACACTAGGCGCATTCTTCAATCCAAATGGCAATCTATTAAACTCATAGTGTCCTTCTGAGGTACTAAAAGCTAGGTATGGTCTAACCTCAGGCTTTACTGGAATCTGATAGTATCCTTTACTCAGATCCACTTTTGAGAATATTTAGCTTTATTTAGTCTGGCAAACAGCTGATTTGTATCCGGCAATGGATCCACCTGTCCTTCTGTAATAGCATTCAGTCTCCTGTAATCTATACAGAGTCTATGTTCTCCAGAGGGCTTACTTAAGAGTACAACACCGGAACTATACGAAGATTCACTGTGCGAAATAATTCCTTCCTTCAACAGATAGTCTATCTCTTCCTTCAAAGCTTTCTCCTTAGCAAACGGAATCGAATATGGTTTCATACAGACAGGTGTGGAGTCTATTAGTTTCATATCATATTCCAATAGGTTTGTATGCCCTGGTCGGTCTGTTAACACCTCTGCATGACTATTTAGAACCTGTTGCACTCTCTCTTTCTGAGTTTTCGTTAAATGTGTACTGATTTTCACCTGTGCTGCTGTCTCACAGGGGTGTAATGGATATTCAAATGATGAAAGTGGTTCCTTTTTCATCTCCATGGCGATGGACAAGGTCAACAAGTGTGTCTCTTCCTGATGTTCTCTTTCCAATATTTCTTCAGGAGATTCACATGATAGATTTTTTCTTTCCCCTTCTTATCTATCTTATAATTTGTTCTAGACACCTTCTCTAGAACTGTATATGGACCCTGCCATCCAATTTGTAACTTATTCTGACTCCCAGGCAAAAGAAGCAGTACTTTCTCTCCCACAGCCAGATTTCTGTCCTTCGCCTTCCTGTTATAATAGGCAGCATGTTTCTTCCTGGCTTGTTTCAAATTTTCATTGGCAAGTTTCCAGCCAGTTTTTAACCGAGTGGTCAGCTCATTCACATATTGGTATGAAGATGTAATGTTTTCCTCTGCCTTTTCATCAGTCCACGTTCTTAACAAAAGCTACATATGGACCTTTAATTGTGTGGACCTATTTGTCCATGCACCGGTATGGTCTCTTCCACTCGAAGCTTTATAGTGATGATTTTTCCTCCCAGAATTATCATTCACAAAACGACCGCTACCAATTTTTCTTTTGGGGCTTTCTCCCCTCTTAAAATTCTTGATGAGAGATTTCCTCTCTACATCCTCTTCCTCCAGTTTGTTTAAGTCCGATTGAGGGATTTTCGGCTTATCCTGGGGTAAGACATCTTTTTTGCACTCTCCGCATAGTGGCCATTGTAAAACAGTTAAGTGAAGCTTGTCCGTGAAAAGGGGCTTCCCATTCCATTTGGTCCACTTTATCAAATCTATATTTCTTTTTATTGTCAGGCCTAATTTTGCCCCGTGGCGTGTCCAGGTCCTGATCAATGTTCCCACTTGTGGGTGTTCCCTCATGTGCTATGCTACACCTTTCTACAAAATTCTCAATGTCCCATCTTGCTTTGGGCCAATAATAATTGTGAGCCACCTTTTGAATGATGGTACCTATCTTCTCATGGTCCCCATCTGGTTTCACATGTAGGCTCCTTATTAAGTCTGCCCTATATCTTTTTGGAAGAACCAGCTGTCCGTGACCATTGGATCTAGCTCCAGTCTTCCTATACATCAACTTGTTTTTCATGTAAAAATCTCCCTTGCCTGGAGTTGTATGACAAGTTGACAATTTTCTGAAACAAGGCTTGAGTGTTTTATCCCCAGCCTGTGCCTTCCTCATCTCTTCTGGAGTGGTATCCAACATAATATCCTCCTCCTGTCTTGAGGTCGACCTGACCTGAAGGGTTGCCATATACACAAGTTTCCTTCTGCAACGGTCAGTGTCATGATTGTCCATCTGACAATTCTTACACCACCTTTTTCCTTGGTTGAAAGATTTTCTTTCATCATATTTCCTTTCATCGAATTGTGGGAATTTATTTTTATTGTCATACCGTGGCCTATCAGACTGGTGCTTACCTTTGTGTTGATCCCTAGGATCAAATTTATTAAAGTTCTGTGGTGCCCTAAAGTTATCCACTTGTTTCTTTTTATTACCTGTTACCTCTGCTTGAGCTGCTTGATACCTTTCAGCAACATTTAGCAACTCATCCAGCCTCTCTGCACCTTGTTCCATGAGAAACTTTCTCAGGTCTGGAGCCATGGACTCTCTTAATTGCTCTATAAGGACCATTTCCTTAAGATCTTGGGTTTTCCCCAGAGAAGTCCATTTCTCCAAGTATGTCTCTATTCGTGCAGAGAACTGGTGATAGGTTTCACCTGACAGTAGTTTAGCATTCCTAAATTTTTTCCCTATAAAATTCTGCATTCTTTTCATATCTTAACAAAAGAGCCTGCTTTAGCATGTCATAATTTTCCTGATCACCTCTGCTCATTTTTGCAAAAACTTCATAAGCTGCCCCACGAAGTCCCTGAGATAACTTTAAGCTCCACCTTTCTCTCTCTAACCCATACGTGGTAGCTAATAGCTCATACCTATTTAGGTAGCTCTCAATATCATCGTCTTTCTCAACAAAATGATCTAAATGAAAATTCATAGCTGAGGTTGAGGCTCCTTGAGTAACCGTAGCATCAGAGGCAAAGGGACTGGCACCATTTTCAGGAGCATGGCCTTGAAACTCAAACTCCCTTAGTCGTAACTCATGTTCCCTTTGTAATCTTTTATCTTCTGCTTCCCTTTCTGCAGCTAATTTCCTCTCTTCCCTTTCTGCAGTCAATCTTCTTTCTTCTGCTTCCAATTTCTTAGCCTCAGCCTCAATCTGCAACCTCTTAGTCTCAGCCTCAGCTTCAAATTGTAACTTCTTAATTTCCCTTTCAGCCTCTAACTTTCTTTCGGCTTCAAACCTTCTTTCTTCGCGTTCAATAAATTTGTCACATTCCGTAGTGACATAGGCAACCATAACTTGCCCATCTAATCCTAACTCTTTTGCAGTCTGTACAGCAGCAGATCGAAACTTGGCCAGGTCCGCCATTGTCTATCAGGTAAATTTCTACAATGTCTAACCAACAATTTAATCTCTAAATATATCTAATGGACAACACAGGCACCGTGAGCTCAACCTTATTTAATTCCACCCAAGGATACCTTTTAATTCTTATATTCCCTGAAGTGAATTACCCCCAATATTTTTAATAGGGAAAGATTCAAAATCCCAAGAGCGAGACCCCAATATATTTGGTGAAGTGGGATGTTATAAATATTTATAGGGGACTTAGTGTACTGACTGAGATCAGCTGTGAAGGTATCTATATCTATTAAGAGTAGTGTATTATAGATAACCTTACTTGCTACCACATATCTATATATCTCAGTCAGAATTATTCTGGAATAGTGTGATGACTACGTTATGTGTCTAGGGTATGTGTATGATGAAGTGTAAGTCACAACAACAGACAGATAAACAATTTAATTTAATCCACTACTCTTGACAACACTGTGACACTCACATACATATAACACTCTATGAGAATATCTTAAGGAGTCACTGATAACTTTTCAAATAACAATATGTATTCATGGTTATCATAAAGGTATATGTGTCCTGATTCAAATACAAAGGAACCAGGAATCACAATCAATTTTAATTACAAGTATATGTACAGATTTTATCAATATGAATATTGTAGTGACATATATTATTAAAATATCCTATGTGTGTCAGTTGTGTAGTGGTAATATGAGGTAATACTGGTTTTGTTTTGTTCAAGCTCTGTTGGTATTTGTCATCATGACTTCAATAGTTTGTCTTTTGGGACTAGTATTGGAGATGTTCTCAGTTCCTGATATTAAGACAATTAAATTCCCCTCTGAATGTTATTTTTACAAAGTCATTTCAAGATGAGGGGACATAATGTTGAGCTCAGCTGGCCAAATCAGCTTATCTTGCGTGATGGCGGCAGGAAAGGACTCCTCTGCTCGACTTCTCCCCTGGGCTCTGGAGACACCTCACTGATAGCTAAAAAGACCAAGGAGTATGCTGTCCGACTCTGGATTCAGCAAAGCTCTGACCAGGTGCTGCTCAGTACCATCAAGACCACGGTCCCTGAAAACAAGAAGGATGTACCTTCTACTTCATAACTAAATGATACTCTAGTTCTACGCTGAGCACAATACAACACAAACATTGAGTTCAGAGCGTTAGGCCAACTGTCAGCTTCATCTGAAATACTTTATACCAGCATTACCCTCCTTAATGGTCACTACGCCTCTGCACTTCCAGCATTATTTCTGTCTAATCAATCATCCAGGTGTCAGTGTACTATTTGGCCATTCCATGCCGTTTTACTTCCCTCCGACACCCTCTGTTCAGGCTGGAGCATTATAGGCTTTATCTCCTGTTTGCCACTGAACTACACATATATATACAGGCATAAATTAACAATTTACATTCAATTTTCATTAAAAGATACTGAATGGTTCAAGCTTACCACAATTTCATGGAAATAAACACAGATACGTTGATTAGCAATGAATTCTGGCACAATTACTGGCACAAATTCCCATCTGCTTATGTTCCAGGCTTTTATTTAACCCAACTATGAGCTGGCTTCAACGCACTGTTGCTTTATCAAGATTATTTGCACTAGTGGTCTCGAACTAACGCTCCTAAGTGAGTATATCAGCGAGTCTAGCCAATGAGGCCACGTTTCGACAAGTGTTTGAAAAAATGTTACCTTTTCACGTCTCCCCTAACAACGAAAGATAGTATTTATAGCCCGACCAATCGTGGTTAGTCTTTCATTTGTTGCGCTCCAATCAATTTGGAGTTTACAGGGTAGGCTATTTATGTCACGTAAGGTTTTTTTCAAACACGTTATAAAAAATTTTATGAGCAGAAATGATTTTATGTTGTCAGGCATCCCCACTATTTTATTTTGGTTATAATTTATTAATTCCTGGACTATTTGCGTAACGTTTTACATATTCTTTGTCAGCAAGCCCTAAGGAACCCAAATATCCAAATTTAAAAGAGCTACGTGGCTGCGTTCAAAATATGTATTTTCTACCTCCTGTTTCGAAGATGTGCTGTCTGGGTACTGTTATGTTTTCAACCGTAAACCCATCTATTGTTATCTTTCCTAATAAGCGTTTTTTGTGATTTTAAAACCTAACTCTGGGAAGGGTAGTGTATTTTATCACTGTTCGTCTGAAAAAAAGTTAGTGCATGTAGTCTTACACGCGTGATGGTAGCATTTGTGTATCGCGCGACGCGTGTTGCATGCGTTCCTGATTTTCAGCCCTCCCTCTCTCTTTATCCTTTAGTCCATCTGTTCGTTCGTTTTGGTAACGCAGTATAATTAATGTTAGGATTAATTTAGGTCATTACGCAGTCTGCCTCTCAATGTTTTTCCAAGAAATACAGCACACGTTTCATTGAAGAAAGCGGGTATAATACAGTAAGCTTTTACTATCAACGTGAAAGCGTTACAATTTGCAGACGAAGCAGAAAACAAGGGGGATTTCGAGTACTGTCATTGTGACAGCACTGTTCTTTACCATTCTTCTTCCTTTATTTATTATATGTATTTATTAGGCTTTATATTTACTTGATAATTTATATATGTGGATTAGAATATTCCACGACACTCTCCCACAAAACAGTCATGACAAATCTAATGAAATCACAAAATATAGCAAAATGTAGACACCGCCAAAACCCGAGACAGTAGAACACCATCTACTACAGTGCCCTGCACTCCAGGGAATGAGATAACTCATACCACACAACCCATCCATAGACAATACACTTTATAGCAGCCCAGAACAGCTTATACGAACTGCGCAGTACCACATAATGGCATTAAGGTCACCAAGAGCTGACGTTCGATGACAGTGGATCACAGTCAAGTCAAGTCAATTACAGAGGGCCCGAGTGTAGGAATGACAAAATCGGATATTGTCCTCTTCCTTCTCCAAGTGATATCAGTAGCAATAACATGAATGTTGCATGCATGCCTAAGTTCCGGATCGAGCAAATACAAATGTTAAGTTCTAATTTATGTAACAGTTTTACACAGGTTAACGGACTTGGCTCCCTGTCGTCTTTCTGCACCTACTACAGAGCTGTGTTAACAATTCAGCCACGTTAATTCCTTTGCGTTGTCTAGCAATGTTTTCTGTCGTACAACAAAGTGACTACGTACTGCTGACTTCCAAGGTCTGTCGCTGTTGGCTTCTCGCACTTGTGTCCAGCATGACTATCTTATCCCAAAAGGGTAATCTAAATAGAAATCGTTATCAAATAGAAAGCCAAAGTTGCCATAACCCCCTGCTCCACCTATACTTTTGCCCACCCAGCCACGAGTGTGGTACCCAGGGATCTGTCAGGATGACAATGAAAAGACAGGATGACTGCTCTCTCATGTATGTCGTAAGAAGCAACTAAAATAAGGCTGCGTATGGGAGCTGGAAATGTCATCAGGTCAAACAAATTGCTACAGAAAATAGAACATTACCTATAATGGCACCGTCGACTCTGGGCTCCGTGGGTAGCCACAAAAAGAGAGACGAGAAGAAGTCATGAGTAATGACAACTGTGCTGCATTCTTAATCTGGGCTATATTTTCTAAAGGCGGTGGGGAATGCTAAATTCGAGAAAATTAACATTGAATTAAATTTCACAAGTAACATATTTAATGTGGAAAAAAAAAATCACTAACCGCTTGCGGCCAAGATTAATTTGTAGCTTCCAGTGTTACTGGAGTTGTTAGTGCCACAGTTTGAGAGAAATAAAGGGGGGGAGAAGAAGACAGTCATTTTAAACAACGGGTGTAAAAAATATCTTTTTAAATACATGTGCTTTCTCGCTATCGCACGTGACTTTGTTGACATCCTGTTTGATGTCGCGGGTAACGGACAACAAGGCATGGAGATATAGTGTTAATGTCGAGGTGTCTGTAACAATTTTTTAGCAGTATGATCATATGTCAAGGTCTAATTGTAGTTTTATTTCAAGGTCTAATTGTGGTCTCTTGTCAAAGCCTAATCGTGGTCTCATGTAAAGATCTAATTGTGGTTTCATATAAAGATTTAACTGTGGTCTTATGTCAAAGTCTAACTGTGGTCTCATGTAAAGATCTAATTGAGGTCTTCTGTCAACATCTAATCGTGGTCTTATGACAAAATCTAATTGTGGTATTATGTCAAGATCTAACTGATTCCCCGACACAAGGAAAATGGGTACATAAAGGCACGCATGGCAGACAATATTCTGAAATTGAAATTAAAGACGCCTGCCGAGACACTGGATTACACTGGAATAAGACAAACAATTGTAGAAATGCAATAAACCTAACGGCTACATAGGTCAGGGACGAAATGTAGGATGGAAAACTTCTTATCTTAAACTAAGTTTATAAGCGGAAAATAAGACGCCTCTGAATTATGTTAAATAAATGCAGGCTGTCGCCCCATCTAATCCCTGGGGGGTTCCCATGGAAAGAATGAACGAACAAACTTAATGTCAAAAGAGTTGAGAATTGGGCAAGCCGACCCGTCTAACATTCTGCCGATTGTCTTAACTTTCATTCTGTATCCTGACACACATTCGTGGGGACAAACCGTAAATAATTAATAGATGCGTTTTTACATGCGTCAGCAATGACATAAGAGACAAATGCATTCTCGCATATGTCAGTGCATTCTGAAAAAATTACCTTCTTACGCAATTCTACAGCATAATTACATATTAGAGAGTGAAAAAAGTATATATAGATTTTTCAAATATATCTGCTAAATCTTGTACACATCTTCACATTACATACTTAAGTAGAATAATATGTTGTTACAATATCCCACACAGAATATCGTATAATAATACTACGCAGAAATAACAAAAAACTGCATATAGAAAAGAATAATTAGAAAACAACAATTTCTACTTGGAACACGGGGAAAACGACAAGAGAAGTAGTCATATATAACAGATATGTACACAGACAAATAGCCGCTGTTGTGGAGGTAGATACTCCGTGCTGATTAGATGTTTTAATAAGGTTTCACTGAAGGAGTACTGATTAGGCAGCCTTTTTATGCGACGTCTAAGCTCCGGAGTAGGCTAGGCTCTATGTATACAAGTACACCCAAGGTTTGAGCACAGAAAAAATATAACTACTGCTACAACATACATTTCGACTAATGAGGCTGTACGTGGGACTGGCAACGTAAAACTGGTGCAGAAACACTACTGCAAGCATTTCTTCTCAAGGGGGATGTCTCCGTAGTGGTGGATCGATTCTCTACAAGCAACAAAGATATGGTGATAATATGTGAGGCTGTTACAACTGCTGTGGTTTGGCGATCGCCAACTGAATGTCTTAACATATCCCGAGTTCGAAACCGTCACCAAATAGGCTCACGATTTCAAATATACATAACGAAAGCTGCAGAATTTCAATAAGGGAATCGTCGTTGCCTATTCAGACGCACGGGACCGACCCCCCCCCCCCACAAAAACACGCTGATGCGTTCATTTAACAATAGCACCATAACTATCTTAAATAATATTCATAATAATAATTTCCCTTTTCGCTCCGTCTGGATCCGCCGCTGTAACTGGTCCCCTTGCAGGAAGCCTACCAACACATTCATATGATTTTGTAGTGGTGGTTTCTGGAGTAATTTGTTTGACAGGATGAGGTTACAAACCAAATATTTAAAATATTAACTCAACTTTTTCCTCAACGATATTAGACTGTGGTGACTGCTGACAACAGGGCTGGCCATCCAATGTCAGCACACAGTTTACCATAACATGCATAAGCATAATTACTTCTGCAATGGACAGGATCCGCTATACTCTATGACAGTGTTTCTCAAACGTTCTGGTCTCAGGACTCCTTTTCACTCTTAAAAGAATATTAAGAACCTATAGGAGCTTTTGTTTATGTGGATTGTACCGCGAGAGAATGAGAGTGAAAAAGGGAAATAACGTCTTAGATTTTTATGAAAATAGTTTTGACTTCGTGGACCCGTAAAATGGTCTCGGGGACCACCAAGGATCCGCAGACACACTTTGAGAACTGCTGCTCTATGGCACAGCAGAAAACATTCCCATTTAAGGAAAAGCAGAGTGCGATGTTTTTTTATTATTCAAGGCATTTAATCAACAGGTAATCTGTAGACAGGTTATTCAAGGTAATAAACACTCCTTTGTAAGTAAGTACAATCATCACGGGCAGTAACTCTCCGAACGAACAAAACACGCCACATTTATCGTAGATCTGTCTGCTTGACGTATTCGTTCCTGCAGGGAATGTTAAAGGTCTACATTTGGTTAGAATGTCCCGAGTGCCAGTTACATATCTTATCTTGGTCGTTTAGGGAGCCACTGCTTATATAATGCACTCGTCCTGGCACAACATCACGGCTGTTTCGCTGTGTATCATATGATGCAAGTTGATATGTTCGACCTCTCCTATAGTTGTCGGGGAGGAAGGGGGTGGGGGGGTGGTCTTTGCGGGACACAAAGAAATAATAGGACTAGTGCTCTCTCACGCATGTAGTAAAAGGCAACTAATGTGAGGTTGTACATAAGGGCGGCAACCTCACCATGTAAAACAAAGTTACAGAAACCACAGCTGCATGGGCTTCCTACAATGGCGGCCAGCTGAAGTGGTGGCTCCAGCCGTTGTAAGCAGTCAAAATGACAGCCGATATTTTAAATCAACTTCTCACTCAACAAAATCCTACTACCAATGTGTGTGTGCGCGCGTGCGTGCGTCTGTGTGTGCGCGCGTGTGCGTGTGTAGTGGAGACAAACGCCTGTAACTTTGGTAACATTTTTTAAACACACCTTTACCGCATCACGTGATTATTAAACAGGATCATCGTTTAAAAACAAGGTCAGAGTTGAGGTGACATGGTTATGACACAAAAATGTATAACGGCTCAGATTGTTTAACCCATTACTGTTACCTGTAGATTTGCGTTAAGATCAGAAACAGTAGCTTTGGTGATCTCAGAGCTAATCATGCACGAACAAGCAACACGTTAATGGTTAGGACTCCTTATACATAAGAACATCAAGAACTGAGCTATGAGATATCTCCCTATCCCCGTATTACAAAATGTCTAAGTGAAAAGTCTTATAATGAACAATGAAAAATCCTAACAGCCTTTCGTGAAAATAAGGGAAAAGCACGCGCTGCGCCGTGAAATCTAAATTGAACACCCATTACAACAGTACACAGACCTTTCAATTATTTTTGTTGATGGTGCACTGACATTGACCATAAGTCACGATCAGTTTGATTACAAAGATACAGTGGAGTTAAACTTGAATGGAAATGAATGATATCACCTCGGGAGAGTTAGTGCAGTATCCAGGATACACAGAAGGTGGAGCACAACATACTGATTCCCGGTCATGCTTTAGCGGGCTACTTGCTCGTCTCACAATAATCTCCAAACGTCTTAAAACTTCATCACCGAAAGTAACAGTAACAACAGGTGTATACATATACAGGGTGTTTATAAAGTCGCTGTGCAGTGAATTTGAAAAATATTTTAGAAATTACGCCACGAATGATGCAAATTTACGTCATGATATTCTGTGTTCCAATGCTGTGTTCCACAATTCCGTGTGCAGCATTACACAACAAGCCCCAATTGAAAACCACATTTCTGGTGACGTAGTCTCGCCCGGGCGTAAATTTCACTGCATAGCGACTTTATAAACACCCTGTACAATACGTTATGAAGATGAACTGTCTATGATCAATTTTTTTGGTGATGCGTAGATGGCAGGGAGGATAGTGTGATTCGCTTGCATAGCTAGGCGGGGTTGTCGCACGGAAGGTCCAGGGTTCGAATCCTGGGTAAGCCACTCATGTCTGTTGTTTTTCTGTTGTCTAGTGTTCTACTTCTTTATTTCTTACGAGTGCCTGAAAACATACCTTTATGTTTGTCTCATATTAATTTATGGTAAAAGAAACTGTGATGCTGATGCACACGGGGATTGACAAGGTTCATGTGGCGAATGGCGAAACAAAGAATCAAACCGATTGGACGAAGGCTCGTAGAATCAGCAGGATAGAACATGCTAGTACTTTCCGGCAGTACGATTACTTATTGTGTAACCTACGATTCCTTCCCCAACTCATTAACGTAAAATTGGCTCCTCTGATCTGTCGTTAATCTGGAACAGTTTGGAAATTTAAGAAGTATGTGTAACACTGTTAAGATCGGCTGTCTGATATTCCTTAGTACGTCGTGACAATGTGGACTATAAGCGCTCACGTAACGTTGTATAAAGTTGTAGTCGCTACTACAACCAGCCAGCTTAAACCGATACGGTATCGAAACTCGGGCAGGGAAGCAAGAACGAACGAGCGAGCGAACGAAAGGACAGCAATCAAGGGTATTTCAACGTACACTTGTATAACAAGTAGCCGCTTCAGTCATAACTGACTATGGGAATGCGCCCCTGAGCGGATAACCCTCACCCCCTTTTTCCTGGTGTTCCTTTAGGTATTTTCTTTTTCTCTTGACTTGTATATTGTTCCCATAACCTGGTTAAGTTTATACTCCAACAGAATATACATTATTTAAGATACAAGTGGGAGCCGCGCTGGTGTAATGGTTACCACACTGCGCTGGCGATCGGGTGACCCAGGTTCGAGCCCTGGCAAGCACATTTAAAGAGTGCCGTCGACCGGGACTTGGACTGGAATAATTCGAGCCCTGGCGAAGACATTTGATGCAGTGTCTTCGACCAGGGACTGGAATAACCTGAATGGCTCCTAAGCCGACACAGCTCTAATGGGTACCTCCGAAATCGGTGTGTATCTGCCTGAATGGAGAGAAGACACCTGTACAGGGAAAAAACAGGGATACTCACATGAAATCAGTCTCAGGTTAGACATATTAACCGGAGATTTAGCGTAGTCACTAAGACCATGCATAACAATTGAATACTCAAATCTTTCATTTGTTCCTTATGATATTTGTCACATGTTGCTGAATGTACTTTTGACCATTCCAATTGTCTTCTTGAATTCTGTTTCAAATCTTTCTTCTTCTTCGTTCACTCCCAGACGTCGACTTGAATATGTTCAAATACAGCAGTGGTCAGCTTGAGGTTGTTGGCGTCTCCGTAAACCTTATCTAGGACAAGTACTGATGATGGCCATATGCGCATTGTCTGTTCCTCGTATGTTGGGCACCTTTGAAATAGATGTTCAGTAAATCATGTTGTCAGTGCCACAGTTACACTTGTCAGTACTCCCTATCTTCAGCTTGTTGAATAGATGGTATACCAACCAACATTTCACATCTGTTATTCTTTCCAAGATATCAGACATTTCTTGCAGGAACTATCCGTTTATATCTTAAACAAAAGATAAATCAGTGGGGATGAACAGACTTTTCTTTCTTTTAAAAAAACATTATTGTGTAATGCCTATGGCTGGCACAATTTGCGCACTGTAATACCCGTTAATATTCATATTTTCATTGCAGGCAATTATTTTCGTGTGTGTGTGTGTGTGTGTGTGCGCGTGCGTGTGCGCGCGTGTGCGCGCGTGTGTGACGGGAACTAACCCATTTGAGATCTCATCTCATCTCATCTCATAATCGGAACCTCTTCTACCCCGTGAAACGAGGTGTAGAGGGGACCCAAGTGCACAAGGCCCAAGGGCGGGACATGTAATCCAAGTGACTTGGCAAACAGGTGATTAGCCCATTGTTCCCGAACTTGCCCTCATGTGTACTCATATTCGCTATAAAACCTTCGAACCATCGAGACGTCATTCCAGCCAAAATGGACAGAGCCTCATATACCCGAAGGTTTCGAGGGATGTTCTTCCTCATCTGCACAAAGGCATTTATAGAGGAACTCTCAGGACCCGTAGGTCTGAGGAAAGAAGCAAAATCTGAGACAGGCACAGCAGTCTTTGGTACTGGGAGGTCTCCACTCAGAGTGGTCTACCACACACAGTCAGTAAAGACAAAGGTCGCCAGAGACGTACCTCCCCGTGCCGGGAGTGGATAAGTTGCGCGCCTGCTGCCTTCCTTGGATGTGGTAGCCGTTTCTCATGCTCCCTCTCCGGAATCGAACCCTGATTCCCATTTGAGATCATTATCAGATAATTCAGCGGTGCACTTCTGTTTCGCTGCTCGCAAGTTATTCCCAATATTTTAATAAAACACAATCATTATATTTATGCATCATTAACAGCAGCAGCCCAGGCATTACAGCACCTGTTTTGTCTCTTAACACTTCATTCATATCTGCATCACTGACTGTTAAAATATTTTATACCACTCATCATGGTATCACAAAATGACTCTGGTAACTCAATAAGAACGTATATATAACCAAAAAGTGCGCACCATAGACAACTACAACACTTATCTAAATGAATCGTTACATCAGATGTTCAGTATGGGTGTTAACGATCTCACAATATGTCTGTAAATGGAAAATGAATCTATTCTACATGTCTTGAATGACGCAGTTAACGGCATCTCATTGAAACATCCTTTTATGGGGATGCGTAGATGGCAGGGAGGACAGTGTGATTCGCTTGCATAGCTAGGCGGTGTTGTCGCACGGAAGGTCCAGGGTTCAAATCCTGGGTAAGCCACTCATGTCTGTTGTTTTTCTGTTGTCTAGTGTTCTACTTCTTTATTTCCTACGAGTGCCTTATAACATACCTTTATATTTGTTTCATATTAATTTACTGTTTACAGGCCTCGTGGTTTCCCTTCCTTATGTGCGATTTTAAATACCCGCAAGCACAGAAAATATCAGCATTCATGAGTGGAGACTTTTTTTATTTTAATAAAGTTTTGCCTCGTTTTAGTGAGGAGCGTCCCGTTCAACCTAGTCGGTTATATTAGGGCGCATGTGGGGGTGTTGGGAAGTCAGGTATTGGTAGTACCTCTGGTGAAGGAGCTGTCATGCCCTTTTTAGGGCAGCTCTGCCACCTTTGGTCCAAACCTGGCATCCAGCTCTCACCTGTGGCTCCTCGTAGCTGTCAGCATGCGACAGCGGCCACCCCCGGACAACGGCTTTGACAGGCCGGCTAAACTAGGTGAGGGTAGCCGAATGGTTATAAACCTTCGGTGAGTTAGGGTCTGCCTACCCATGCATGCGAAGACTGGATTCGATAGACTGCGCGGAAGAAACCACCTGTTGGTTCAACGGGCATGACGGCGATTACCAGCAACGCGCTGTGGAGCGTAAGGAGCACGGCGAGGCACGTAGAAAGCCCTGGTCATCCACTGCACCTGACTTCATCTCCAGTCGTCTTGACTTGTCTTGCCACTGGATTGAGATGGACCCAGGCGAGAGAGTGAGGTCGACGAATTGCGCAACTCTTCCTCACTTTAATCCAAATCACCGCGCAAGTCACTCTTTCATCCATTCATCCATTCATCCATCCACTCACAACAAGTCCTGTGGCGATGGGCGAGCGGCGAAGCGGCAGGCGTGGGTACGCTGGCAGTCGTAGTCGCAGACCTACACACAGGCGGCTCAGGCCATATGGTCGTCTTCCACTGATCGGAGCAGCAGTGGGATTCGGCAGCCCCCTGAGTGTCTGAGCAGCCCTCTTTAGGAAAGCACTGCTCACCTCCATGGCATGAGGAAGGGGCTAGAAAAGGTGCCCTAAACATTGCCTGCTTCACCATTACCTAACCAGCTTACCGCGGTTGGTGGGTACCCTACTTTGGCGGTCGACATATAAGAAAAAGAAAGGACAGATTTTTCCCCCTCATTCTAGGCGCATGGAATGTGCGCACTTTACTTGACAAAGACTTTAATGCAAACAGACCTGAGAGACGAACTGCCCTGATTGGGAGGGCACTGGCCAGGTACAACATTGACATAGCAGCACTGAGTGAAACTCGACTTGCAGGCGAGGGCCAACTTTGCGAAAAGGGTGCAGGTTATACATTCTTTTGGAGCGGAAGAGGAACTGAAGAAAGACGAGAAGCAGGGGTTGGATTTGCAATCAAAACAGCAATTGTCAGCAAGTTAGCGGGGCCCCCAAAGGGAATAAATGACCGACTCATGACGGTCAAGATCCCTCTGTTCTATGGAAGAAAACATGCCACCATCATTAGCGCGTATGCACCAACTATGACAAACCAGGATGATGTCAAGGATAAGTTTTACGAAGAACTACATGCAGTCATTGCATCAGTTCCTAAAGCAGATAAGCTCATCATTCTTGGTGACTTTAATGCAAGAGTAGGCTCAGATAACATCTCCTGGAATGGCACTATTGGTAGGTACGGCGTGGGTCGCTGTAACAGTAATGGACTTCGTCTCCTCCAGACTTGCGCAGAACATGACCTCCTTGTCACCAACACCATTTTTCGACTTCCTACCCGCAACAGGACCTCCTGGATGCACCCTCGCTCAAAGCATTGGCACCTAATTGACTATGTAATTGTTAGGAAGAAGGACAGGCAAGATGTCCGGGTGACCAAGTCCATGTGTGGTGCCGAATGCTGGACTGATCATCGCCTCATTGTATCTAAACTTAAAGTTCGTATCCAACCAGCCAGGCGCCCTCAGGGGAAGAAAACTCAAAAGAGGCTGGATGTCACCAAACTAAAGAAGACAACAATCAAACAGTCATTTACTGACACCTTAGAAGACCGTCTCAAATCTATCTCGCTAGACGGCCAAAGTGTGGAAACAAATTGGGCAGCCCTAAGTGAGCAGATCTACAACACTGCTACAGAGGTCCTGGGTCCTTCCATCAAGAAACAAAATGACTGGTTTGATGAGAACTCAGATGATATAAAGCAGATGTTGGCTGAGAAACACCATCTCCATAAAGCATATTTAAATGATCCAAAATCTACATCCAAGAAAGACGCTTTCAACAACATGCGTAGAATCGTCCAACATAAACTACGCCAGATGCGGGATTCATGGCTGAGTAATAAAGCAGATGAGATCCAAGGCTTTGCTGACAGCCATGACTTGAAAAACTTTTACCTTGCACTCAAAGCGGTCTATGGTCCAACATCATCAGGATCATTTCCCCTCCTTAATGCAGATGGAAAAACACTAATTACAGACAAGGAAAAAATTCTCCAACGCTGGGCTGAACATTTTAATAATATCTTGAACCAGCCATCATCTATTAACGACGAAGCCATCATCCGCCTGCCCCAAATTCCTATAAATGAAGCATTAGATGATGTACCAACTCTGGAGGAAACTAAAAAAGCGATTCGTCAACTGTCTAGTGGAAAGGCCCCTGGCTCCGATTCAATTCCTGTTGAGGTTTATAAAGATGGCGGTGCAGTTCTGATAGAGAAACTTCATATGATCTTCCAGCAAATGTGGCAGAGTGAAACCATCCCACACGATCTCAAAGATGCCTCAATTATACATCTATATAAACGTAAAGGTAATCGCCAAGACTGCAACAATCATCGAGGCATCTCTCTTTTATCAATCGCTGGGAAGATATTCGCCAGAATCCTTTTGAATCGCCTTACGGCTCATCTTGACAAAGGTCTTTTACCTGAAAGTCAGTGTGGATTCCGGAAAGAACGTGGAACCACAGATATGGTGTTCGCTGCAAGACAGCTACAAGAAAAATGCCAAGAACAGCACTGTGACCTGTACACAGCTTTCATCGACTTGACAAAGGCGTTCGACACGGTCAGTAGAGAGGGTCTATGGAAGATCAAGGCAAAATACGGCTGCCCAAAGAAATTTATCACAATAGTGCAGCAACTGCATGATGGAATGCAGGCTAGAGTTCAGGAAAACGGTGAGCTATCAGAGCCTTTCCCCGTCTCAAATGGAGTTAAACAAGGGTGCGTACTTGCACCGACTCTGTTCAGTATCATGTTTTCTGCTATGCTGACTGATGCTTTTAGAGACGGGGACACAGGAATCGACATTAGTTATCGTATTGATGGAAAATTGTTTAACCTTAGGAGGCTTCAAGCAAAAACCAAGGTCAAATCACACACCATCAGAGATCTTCTGTTTGCTGATGATTGTGCCCTCAATTCCTTCTCAGAGGCTGATCTGCAGCATAGTGTGGATAGATTCTCCGAAGCCTGCGCCAACTTTGGGCTTACCATCAACACGAAGAAAACAGAAATCATGTACCAACCAGCTCCTGGCACAGTTTATACTGAGCCAGTCATCAAGGTTAATGGTGAGAAACTGAATGTTGTGAACAGATTCACATACCTTGGTAGCACACTATCCCAGAACATTGTCATTGATGATGAGGTGAACACCAGGATCTCCAAAGCCAGCAGCACATTTGGCAGACTATACACCAACGTTTGGCATCGAAGTGGCATTAGTCTACAGACAAAGCTGAAGGTATACAGAGCTGCGGTGCTTCCAGTGCTGCTATATGCATGTGAAACATGGACTGTATACAGGCGCCACGTAAAGAAGCTAAACCACTTCCATACAGTCTGTCTCAGGAAGATAATGAACATCAAATGGCAAGACAAGATCCCGGATACCGCCGTTCTTGACAGAGCTGGTATCCCTAGTATTGATACTATTCTGATGCAGTCACAAATTCGCTGGGCAGGTCATGTAGTCCGCATGCCAGACCATCGACTGCCAAAGATACTCTTTTATGGTGAGATGCAGAAGGGTAAACGCTCCCATGGTGGCCAAAAGAAGCGCTTCAAAGACACGTTAAAGACGTCATTGAAAACCTTTGACATAAACCCAGACACATGGGAAGCTGCTGCGCAAGACCGAACTGCTTGGCGCACATCTCTTCGTAAAGGTGCAGCAGCATGCGAATCATCCAGAAGAGCAGCAGCAGAACAGCGGAGACAAGCTAGAAAGGACCGTGAAATAAAACCTTCACATGAAGCAAACATTCCCTGCCCACACTGTCCAAGATCTTTCCAGGCCCGCATCGGGCTCTTCAGTCACCTTCGTACCCATAGACTAACCTAACATATTCTTAAATAATTGGATGAACAGAGTGGTCTTCATCACCCGTGATGGACGAACAACCAGGGCGCATGTTCAAACATAAAAGACCCTTAGTTCCGGGGTTAGTATATTGTAGATCTTATTCACAAGTAATGAATATAGTATGTTCTATGTATGGGGATTGTCTTAATCACAAGTAATGAATATAGTATGTTCTATGTATGGGGATTGTCTTAATCACAAGTAATGAATATAGCAGTTTCTATGTATGGGGATTGTCTTAATCACAAGTAATGAATATAGCAGTTTCTATGTATGGGGATTGTCTTAATAACAAGTAATGAATATAGCAGTTTCTATGTATGGGGATTGTCTTAATCACAAGTAATGAATATAGTATGTTCTATGTATGGGGATTGTCTTAATCACAAGTAATGAATATAGCAGTTTCTATGTATGGGAATTGTCTTACGGTAAATACAAATAATGAATATAGCAGGTTCTGTGTATGGGGATTGTCTTATTCACAAGTAATGAAAATAGCACGTTTTAAGCCGCGGGATTACCTTATCCTTAATTAGAGATAATAGGATTTAAGTGTTAGGACCGTCCAATACAATAGGAGAGAGAAGCAGCAGGATTTATGTGTGTGGATTGCCTTATTCACAAAAAGACTATGTCAGTGCGTTCTTTAAAAAGGGAGCGATATTTGTGTCTAAAAATATAACATTGCCAACAATGATGAAAAATTTAAGATAATTATCAGCTTCAATCTGCCACAAACATTCTGGTTTAAAAAAAAAAACATGCCGTTTCGTGGGTGCAGGTGTGCCTGACTAAGCACTTAAAATCAGCAATCTTCATGATCCCCAGCACCCGTGTCAAGTGGCCACAGCAGGAGATCCAGAGTTCCACCGACCTGTGTCTCGTCACGAGTGCGAGGAGCGACAGGTGAGGTTATTAACGTTCATGTGAAAAAAAAAATGCACAAAGAAAGAACATAGGTGGCTGCGTCAACATTTCCTGGTTCCATCTTGTAGACGTGACTTCTATGACCTCTCACTTGAGATAATAATCTGACATGAAAATGGTGTACAACAGTGTACATGGTTCCTGGGCAAAGCCAGTGGAGAGGAAAATCACACCCTGTGAAATAAGATGATTAAGAAAAGCCATTAACGTTACCTGGAGAAACAGAATGAGAAATGATGTCATTATAAAAATTGTAGGTGCTACGTCCTGCATCAAGTATATAGAGAGACATAAAATTAAGTGGTCTGGCCACCTCATAAGAACAGAGCCCGATAAACTACAACTACGCGCCTACAACAATAGAAGATCTGGTTTCATGGTACGGGTAAGACCAAAAGACAGATGGATAGACGAGAGATCACAGAAATCCTTCAACAACACGGGCTCACGGTAGCTTATGCCACACACTTGGCTCAAGAATGCAAACTGCAGTTCCCCACTACGCATCACGGCTTCAGTGGAACGAACAAGTAAATAACAATACATTAAAATAGTAACTATTACGGAAATGGCAAATGACAAGTAATATATTATATACCCCGCAGCACGAAGCAAGACACCAGATTCTCTGTCTACAGAGAATAACAAAAACAACAACCAAAAAGCTACAGACTTTCATAATTGGATGCTTGCATAGAATAAAAGGATTGACATGACATGACAAGGCCACTAATGTGGAACTGATGACAAGAACCGCACAAGTGTCAGTGGAACAAAATATGAGAAGAAGACGCTGGCGATGGATAGACGCACAATGATGAAACCTGTTGATAGCATTACAAGGCAGTCCTTGTCCTGGAATCCACAGGGAAAGAGAGGCAGAGGTAGACCACACACACACATGCAAGAGAATTGAAGACACAAGTGAAAATGATGATGAAGACGTGGAAAGAACTTGAGCTGATGGCACGTGACAGGAAGACTTGGCATGTGTTTGTTGAAGGTCTATGGCACGTGACAGAAGGACTTTTTTTTTTTTTTTTTCGTACGCCCGCTAATACTCGAGGCGAAATCTCAGGTTATTATTTTATGTCTAACCTGACATTGATTTTACGTGAGTATCCCTTTATTTCTTGTACAGAGACAGGTGTCCCTCGCCATTCAGGCAAATACTCGCCGATTTCGGAGGTACGCATTGCAGCTGGGTCGGCTCAGGAGCCGCCAGTCCCTGGTCGACGACACTCCTTCAAATGTCTTCGCCAGGTCTCGAGTTAATCCAGTCCAAATCCCGGTCGACGAAAAATCCTCAAATGCCGTCGCCCGGGTTTGATCCTGTATCACCCGGTCGCCAGAGCGGTGTTGTAACCACTACGCTAGCGCGGCTCCACAGAAGGACTTGACATGTGTTTGTTGAAGGTCTATGGCACGTGACAGGAAGACTTGGCATGTGTTTGTTGAAGGCCTATGCTCCTTGTGGAGCTAAAAGGTAGTGACTGAATGATTGAAGATACCAGATAATCTTAATAACTGGTCTAACTCAAATACAAATCAAGCTTTTTAAAAGGAAAAACCCCTGTGTAGGTGACTGGGTTTCTGATCAGTCACAGAAATAATTAGACAACTCCATGTTTCGTAAGCGACAATGTAAATGAATGATCCATCTAGTCTTATAATACAGATCAAAATACCAGACAACCCACAGTAAATAGTCTATAATTGTTTTTTAATACAGATCAGGACAACACCAAAAAATTCATAGACACTAATGACTAGTGAACGTTTTCCAAGGTCAAGTAAGGTCATGTCAACATATGTTCAAATCATCATCCTCATTTGCATGTTTCGCTCCCTATAGAGTAGGGAGCTACCATTGTAGCCAGTCCCCTGCATCAAGCATTCACATTCTCTCGCAGCACTCGTTTCTGTGGCAAATTGTTTTACATGAGGTTGCCAGCTACAGCCACAACCTCATATTAGTAGCCTTGTACGACATGCCTGAGGGTGTAGTAGTCCTGTTATGTCTTTGTCTGTTCAGAAACGCTGGTGAACTATATGGAGGAAATAGTCTGGATAAGTACATGTCGCTGGCACCATCTAACATACTTCTACTTATCCGAAATTCTGTAACCAGGGTGGGTGTCGTGGAATATTCTAATCCACATATATAAATTATCAGTTAAATATTAAGCCTAACAAATAAAATTAATAAAGAAAAGAGAAATGGTAAATAACAGTGCTGTCACAAAGACTGTACTCGAAATCCCCTTGTTTTCTACTGCGTAAGCAAATTGTAACGTTTCACGTTGATATTAAAGGCCTTCTGCAACATACACGCGTTTCCCAAACACACAATAAAATGTGCTGCCTTTCTAAGAAAAACCTTGAAATATGCAAGTTGACCTAAATTTTAAATTCCATTCATGTCTTTTTCTACACTGCGTTACCAAAACGAACGAGACAGATGGACAAAAGGATAGCGGGAAGGGAGAGGCAGAAAGCCGAACACTAAACACGCTTCGCGCGATACACAAATGCTGCCATCACGCGTGTAAGACTACATGCACTAACTTTTTTTTCAGACGGACAGTGATAAAATACATTACCCATCCCAGAGTTAGGTTTATAAATCATAAAAAACGCTTATTAGGAAAGATAACAATAGATGGGTTTACGGTTGAAAACATAACAGTACCCAGACAGCACATCTTCGAAACAGGAGGTAGAAAATACATATTTTGAACGCAGCCACGTAGCTCCTTTAAATTTGGATATTTGGGTTCCTTGGGGTTTGCTGACAAAGAATATGTACAGCGTTCTGCAAATAGTCTAGGAATTAACAAGTTATACCCAAAATAAAATAGTGGGGATGCCTGACAGCATGGAATCATTTCTGCTCATACAATTTTTTTTATAACGTGTTTGAAAAAAACCTTACGTTACATAAATAGCCTACCATGTAAACTCCAAATTGATTGGAGCGCAACAAATGAAAAACTAACCACGATTGGTCGGGCTATAAATACTATCTTGGTTGTTAGGGAGACGTAGAAAGGTAACATTTTTTCAAACACTTGTCGAAACGTGGCCTCATTGGCTAGACTCGCTGATATAATCACTTAGGAGCGTTAGTTCGAAACCACTTGTTTAAATAAGCTTGATAGAGCGACAGTGCGTTGAAGCCAGCTCACATTTTTGCTAAAATAAAAGCCTGGAACATAAGCAGATGGGAATTTGTGCCAGTAAATGTGCCAGAATTCATTGCTAATCAACGTATCTGTGTTTATTTCCATGAAATTGTGGGACCGTGGTCTTGATGGTATTGAGCTGCACCTGGTCAGAGCTTTGCTGAATCCAGAGTCGGACAGCATACTCCTTGGTCTTTTTAGCTATCAGTGAGGTGTCTCCAGAGCCCAGAGGAGAATTCGAGCAGAGGAGTCCTTTCCTGCCGCCATCACTCAAGATAAGCTGTTTGGCCAGCTGAGCTCAACATTATGTCCCCACATCTTGAAATGACTTTGTAAAAATCACCTTAAGAGGGGAATTTAATTGTCTTAATATCAGGAACTGAGAACATCTCCAATACTAGTCCCTAAAGACAAACTATTGAAGTCATGATGACAAATACCAACAGAGCTTGAACAAAACAAAACCAGTATTACCTCATTTTACCACTACACAACTGACACACATAGGATATTTTTAATAATATATGTCACTACAATATTCATATTAATCCATTCTGTACATAACTTGTAATGAAAATTGATTGTGATTCCTGGTTCCTTTGTAATTGAATCAGGACACATATTCATTCATATCAGCAATGAATACATATTGTTATTTGAAAAGTTATCAGTGACTCCTTAAGATATCCTTTAGAGTGTTATATGTATGTGAGTGTCCCAGTGTTGTCAAGTATAGTGGAATAAATTAAATTGTTTATCTGTCTGTTGTTGTTTTGACTTACACTTCATCCTACACATACCCTAGACACATAACGTAGTCATCACACTATTGCAGAATAATTCTGACTGAGATATATAGATATGTGGTAGCAAGTAAGGTTATCTATAATACACTACTCTTAATAGATATAGATACCTTCACAGCTGATCTCAGTCAGTACACTAAGTCCCCTATAAATATTTATAACATCCCACTTCACCACATATATTGGGGTCTCGCTCTTGGGATTTTGAATCTTTCCCTATTAAAAATATTGGGGGTAATTCACTTCAGGGAATATAAGAATTAAAAGGTATCCTTGGGTGGAATTAAATAAGGTTGAGCTCACGGTGCCTGTGTTGTCCATTATATATATTTAGAATTTGAATTGTTGGTTAGACATTGTAGAAATTTACCTGATAGACAATGGCGGACCTGGCCAAGTTTCGATCTGCTGCTGTACAGACTGCAAAAGAGTTAGGATTAGATGGGCAAGTTATGGTTGCCTATGTCACCACGGAATGTGACAAATTTATTGAACGCGAAGAAAGAAGATTAGAAAAAGAGGCCGAAAGAAAGTTAGAGGCTGAGACTAAGAGGTTGCAAGCTGAGGCTGAGACTAAGAGGTTGCAGATTGAGGCTGACAAAGAGGCTAAAGCATTGGAAGCCGAGGAAAGAAGGCAGGCTGCAGAAAGGGAAGAGAAGAAATTAGCTGCAGAAAGGGAAGAGAAGAGATTAGCTGCAGAGAGGGAAGCAGAAAAGGAGGAGAAAAGATTACAAAGGGAACATGAATTACGACTAAGGGAGTTTGAGTTTCAAGGCCATGCTCCTGAAAATGGTGCCAGTCCCTTTGCCTCTGATGCTACGGTTACTCAGGGAGCCTCAACCTCAGCTATGAACTTTCATTTAGATCATTTTGTTGAGAAAGACGATGATATTGAGAGCTATATAAATAGATATGAACTATTAGCTACCACGTATGGGTTAGAGAGAGAAAGGTGGAGCTTAAAGTTATCTCAGGGACTTCGTGGGGCAGCTTATGAAGTTTTTGCAAAAATGAGCAGAGGTGATCAGGAAAATTATGACATGCTAAAGCAGGCTCTTTTGTTAAGGTATGAAAAGAATGCAGAATTTTATAGGAAAAAATTTAGGAATGCTAAACTACTGTCAGGTGAAACATATCACCAGTTCTCTGCACGAATAGAGACATACTTGGAGAAATGGACTTCTCTGGGGAAAACCCAAGATCTTAAGGAAATGGTCCTTATAGAGCAACTAAGAGAGTCCATGGCTCCAGACCTGAGAAAGTTTCTCATGGAACAAGGTGCAGAGAGGCTGGGTGAGTTGCTAAATGTTGCTGAAAGGTATCAAGCAGCTCAAGCAGAGGTAACAGGTAATAAAAAGAAACAAGTGGATAACTTTAGGGCACCACAGAACTTTAATAAATTTGATCCTAGGGATCAAAATAAAGGTAAGCACCAATTTGATAGGCCACGGTATGACAATAAAAATAAATTCCCACAATTCGATGAAAGGAAATATAATGAAAGAAAATCTTTCAACCAAGGAAAAAGGTGGTGTAAGAATTGTCAGATGGACAATCATGACACTGACCGTTGCAGAAGGAAACCTGTGTATATGGCAACCCTTCAGGTCAGGTCGACCTCAAGACAGGAGGAGGATATTATGTTGGATACCACTCCAGAAGAGATGAGGAAGGCACAGGCTGGGGATAAAACACTCAAGCCTTGTTTCAGAAAATTGTCAACTTGTCATACAACTCCAGGCAAGGGAGATTTTTACATGAAAAACAAGTTGATGTATAGGAAGACTGGAGCTAGATCCAAAGGTCAAGGACAGCTGGTACTTCCTAAAAGATATAGGGCAGACTTAATAAGGAGCCTACATGTGAAACCAGATGGGGACCATGAGAAGATAGGTACCATCATTCAAAAGGTGGCTCACAATTATTATTGGCCCAAAGCAAGATGGGACATTGAGAATTTTGTAGAAAGGTGTAGCATAGCACATGAGGGAACACCCACAAGTGGGAACATGGATCAGGACCTGGACACGCCACGGGGCAAAATTAGGCCTGACAATAAAAAGAAAAATAGATTTGATAAAGTGGACCAAATGGAATGGGAAGCCCCTTTTCACGGACAAGCTTCACTTAACTGTTTTACAATGGCCACTATGCGGAGAGTGCAAAAAGATGTCTTACCCCAGGATAAGCCGAAAATCCCTCAATCGGACTTAAACAAACTGGAGGAAGAGGATGTAGGGAGGGAATCTCTCATCAAGAATTTTAAGAGGGGAGAAAGCCCCAAAAGAAAAATTGGTAGCGGTCGTTTTGTGAATGATAATTCTGGGAGGAAAAATCATCACTATAAAGCTTCGAGTGGAAGAGACCATACCGGTGCATGGACAAATAGGTCCACACAATTAAAGGTCCACATGTAGCTTTGTTAAGAACGTGGACTGATGAAAAGGCAGAGGAAAACATTACATCTTCATACCAATATGTGAATGAGCTGACCACTCGGTTGAAAACTGGCTGGAAACTTGCCAATGAAAATTTGAAACAAGCCAGGAAGAAACATGCTGCCTATTATAACAGGAAGGCGAAGGACAGAAATTTGGCTGTGGGAGAGAAAGTACTGCTTCTTTTGCCTGGGAGTCAGAATAAGTTACAAATTGGATGGCAGGGTCCATATACAGTTCTAGAGAAGGTGTCTAGAACAAATTATAAGATAGATAAGAAGGGGAAAGAAAAAATCTATCATGTGAATCTCCTGAAGAAATATTTGGAAAGAGAACATCAGGAAGAGACACACTTGTTGACCTTGTCCATCGCCATGGAGATGAAAAAGGAACCACTTTCATCATTTGAATATCCATTACACCCCTGTGAGACAGCAGCACAGGTGAAAATCAGTACACATTTAACGAAAACTCAGAGAGAGAGAGTGCAACAGGTTCTAAATAATCATGCAGAGGTGTTAACAGACCGACCAGGGCATACAAACCTATTGGAATATGATATGAAACTGATGGACCCCACACCTGTCTGTATGAAACCATATTCGATTCCGTTTGCTAAGGAAAAAGCTTTGAAGGAAGAGATAGACTATCTGTTGAAGGAAGGAATTATTTCGCACAGTGAGTCTTCGTATAGTTCCGGTGTTGTACTCTTAAGGAAGCCCTCTGGAGAACATAGACTCTGTATAGATTACAGGAGACTGAATGCTATTACAGAAGGACAGGTGGATCCATTGCCGGATACAAATCAGCTGTTTGCCAGACTAAATAAAGCTAAATATTTCTCAAAAGTGGATCTGAGTAAAGGATACTATCAGATTCCAGTAAAGCCTGAGGTTAGACCATACCTAGCTTTTAGTACCTCAGAAGGACACTATGAGTTTAATAGATTGCCATTTGGATTGAAGAATGCGCCTAGTGTCTTCTCTAGAATGATGAGAAAATTATTGGATCCTCTGAATAATCCCTGTATAACAAATTTTATGGATGATATCCTTATAGCAACAGAAACCTTTGAGGAACACATTGACTCTCTGAACATGCTGTTTGATCGACTTAGGGAGGCAAATTTAACAGCCCGACCAACCAAATGTTGCGTTGGATGTAAAGAATTGGAATTTTTGGGACACACAGTTTATCAGGGAAACATGACCCCTGACCCAAAGAATTTAGAGAAACTACAGAAAGCCCCGAGACCACAAACCAAGAAGGACGTGAGATCCTTTGTCTCATTATGTGGTTTCTTCCAGAAGTATATCAAAAACTTTAATTCCATATGTGCACCTTTAACGGAATTGACACGTAAAGGACATCCAGATCGCATTACATGGACACCACAATGTGAAATGACTTACCAAGAATTGAAGGAAAAGCTCACAAGTAAACCCATTTTGAAATTACCTGACTTAAGTCAAGAATTCATAGTAAGGACGGATGCAAGTAATATTGGGTTAGGTGCAACTCTACTACAGAGATCAGATGCATTGGATGGAGAATTAAGCCCAGTGGCATATGCTAGCAGAAAGTTGAATAAAGCTGAAATCAACTACTCAACTAGCGAAAAAGAATGTCTTGCAGTAATATGGGCAATAAAGAAATTCAATATTTATCTATATGGGAAGGCATTTAAGTTGCAAACAGATCACAAACCTTTATCGTTTCTAGCACAGGCTAAGCATGAGAACTCTAGGTTACTCCGATGGTCTTTGCTTTTGGCTCCATATAATTTTAGCATTGAGTATATATCTGGAAAAACCAATTTGGGAGCGGATTTTTTAAGCCGCCATCCGTGTGATGAGAATCACCGTAAACCCCAGAAATAATAATAAATTTCTCTATGTGAATATAGAATAAAGGACTGACATATAATGTCTGTTTTAAGAGGGGAGGTGTCGTGGAATATTCTAATCCACATATATAAATTATCAGTTAAATATTAAGCCTAACAAATAAAATTAATAAAGAAAAGAGAAATGGTAAATAACAGTGCTGTCACAAAGACTGTACTCGAAATCCCCTTGTTTTCTACTGCGTAAGCAAATTGTAACGTTTCACGTTGATATTAAAGGCCTTCTGCAACATACACGCGTTTCCCAAACACACAATAAAATGTGCTGCCTTTCTAAGAAAAACCTTGAAATATGCAAGTTGACCTAAATTTTAAATTCCATTCATGTCTTTTTCTACACTGCGTTACCAAAACGAACGAGACAGATGGACAAAAGGATAGCGGGAAGGGAGAGGCAGAAAGCCGAACACTAAACACGCTTCGCGCGATACACAAATGCTGCCATCACGCGTGTAAGACTACATGCACTAACTTTTTTTTCAGACGGACAGTGATAAAATACATTACCCATCCCAGAGTTAGGTTTATAAATCATAAAAAACGCTTATTAGGAAAGATAACAATAGATGGGTTTACGGTTGAAAACATAACAGTACCCAGACAGCACATCTTCGAAACAGGAGGTAGAAAATACATATTTTGAACGCAGCCACGTAGCTCCTTTAAATTTGGATATTTGGGTTCCTTGGGGTTTGCTGACAAAGAATATGTACAGCGTTCTGCAAATAGTCTAGGAATTAACAAGTTATACCCAAAATAAAATAGTGGGGATGCCTGACAGCATGGAATCATTTCTGCTCATACAATTTTTTTATAACGTGTTTGAAAAAAACCTTACGTTACATAAATAGCCTACCATGTAAACTCCAAATTGATTGGAGCGCAACAAATGAAAAACTAACCACGATTGGTCGGGCTATAAATACTATCTTGGTTGTTAGGGAGACGTAGAAAGGTAACATTTTTTCAAACAATTGTCGAAACGTGGCCTCATTGGCTAGACTCGCTGATATAATCACTTAGGAGCGTTAGTTCGAAACCACTTGTTTAAATAAGCTTGATAGAGCGACAGTGCGTTGAAGCCAGCTCACATTTTTGCTAAAATAAAAGCCTGGAACATAAGCAGATGGGAATTTGTGCCAGTAAATGTGCCAGAATTCATTGCTAATCAACGTATCTGTGTTTATTTCCATGAAATTGTGGGACCGTGGTCTTGATGGTATTGAGCTGCACCTGGTCAGAGCTTTGCTGAATCCAGAGTCGGACAGCATACTCCTTGGTCTTTTTAGCTATCAGCGAGGTGTCTCCAGAGCCCAGAGGAGAATTCGAGCAGAGGAGTCCTTTCCTGCCGCCATCACTCAAGATAAGCTGTTTGGCCAGCTGAGCTCAACATTATGTCCCCACATCTTGAAATGACTTTGTAAAAATCACCTTAAGAGGGGAATTTAATTGTCTTAATATCAGGAACTGAGAACATCTCCAATACTAGTCCCTAAAGACAAACTATTGAAGTCATGATGACAAATACCAACAGAGCTTGAACAAAACAAAACCAGTATTACCTCATTTTACCACTACACTACTGACACACATAGGATATTTTTAATAATATATGTCACTACAATATTCATATTAATCCATTCTGTACATAACTTGTAATGAAAATTGATTGTGATTCCTGGTTCCTTTGTAATTGAATCAGGACACATATTCATTCATATCAGCAATGAATACATATTGTTATTTGAAAAGTTATCAGTGACTCCTTAAGATATCCTTTAGAGTGTTATATGTATGTGAGTGTCCCAGTGTTGTCAAGTATAGTGGAATAAATTAAATTGTTTATCTGTCTGTTGTTGTTTTGACTTACACTTCATCCTACACATACCCTAGACACATAACGTAGTCATCACACTATTGCAGAATAATTCTGACTGAGATATATAGATATGTGGTAGCAAGTAAGGTTATCTATAATACACTACTCTTAATAGATATAGATACCTTCACAGCTGATCTCAGTCAGTACACTAAGTCCCCTATAAATATTTATAACATCCCACTTCACCACAGTGGGGTTGTCTTCACGGCACCATTTAGTAATTGTCACGTAGACAGATAGTTTATTTTGCCATTTCGTTCCATATGTTATTAACTTTTTTAATGTTCTGTTTTCCTAGACATTTTGTATTCTTATTTTCTTTCATTTTCTCCTTCTCAAACCCTACCCGAGGTGTTTACGTTCTGGCTTTCAGTAGAAATCCCCCACTGGTCAGAAACGGCCAGCGTAGCGGTAATATTACATACACGCACCTGGTCCGTCCAGGGGAATTTCTCTGGTCGCTTTAAAACGTTTGATCACGAGCGGCTGGTACCCTTTGAGGCCTGGGTAACCGTTTCATCTTCGAAACAAGGGGGAGATAACAATCGCGGTCAGTCTCTGGGTTTTGCCCCTTAGACGAGTTAGAGCTCTTATAATATTATGCATTCCTCTACCTGAAGGAACTTTCTTGCGGTTGTTGACTTCTGATGTCTCTAGAATAACCTTTGTCTTACTCTCCGGATTACGTCTTTCGCCGAACATCTGTAGAAATATGCAGGCCAGGTGTCCGGGGGGAGCGTCCTTGTAATCTATAAGAGTAGACGGGTTTAATAAGCCAACACACTTGTGAATAGTCCTGGCCCGTAGATGACCATATGAGACTTAGGCAGAGATAGCACGGCAGTACAAGAATGTGTTTGCCAATGTTCTAGTCATTTTCGGGGTGAGTTGACATATCTTATTATAATATGATATATTCATGTTAGTTTTTTATATATCTGTTAGGAAAGTGACTTACTTCTTTTTTTGAGGACTTCATCTAGTAATTTAGTTCAGTGATAATGTAGCGCTGTCTACGGCCTTAGTTAAGTGGTGCACGAAGCAATTATTTTAACCATCCAGAAACATGTTGATTTAAAATTTTCATTTCTGCTACTTTTAACGTTTTCAAAAGCAATTTAGCAAAACCTAAAATGTAGTGTCAAGTTAATTGCTAACAGCATAGTAGCAAGTGTAAAAACGTGGAATCGCCTTTTGACAGTATTTTTGCGTGCTCTGTTAGCGGTTCCTACACAGATTCCTGGAGCGATAACTATTGCAGGACAAGTAAGCCGATGTAAGAGTTACTGCTCCTGATCTAGGGACTTTTCTGTTGTCTAGTGCTTTCCTTCCTTCTTTCTTACGAGTACCTGCCAAATACTGGTTTACGTTTATTACTTACTATTCACATGCCTTGGGTTTCACTCTTTGTTTATTTTCATATCTCAAACGCGTAGTCCTATTTCTCCAGACCTAAAGTCTTTTATATTTGGACATGCGCCCTAATATAACCGGCTAGGTTGAACGGGACGGGCCTAGCCAAAATTTTATTTAAAAAAAAAAAAATGCTGTCAACAGTTTAACGCAAGCCTATTTCTCACAAAACACAGTGTTCGTTCAGTCGGCCCGACTATTATGTGCTGCCCGGTTTAATGAATGTTAGCACTGTAATCTACTGACGGAAGCTCGGACGTTTTTAACCTGTTATCGCCTGTTGACTAAAAAATGATAAACGGCCACGAAGTAATGTAACTTAGGCGACAAAGGCAGAACTTCTACTTATGCTAGTCCAAATTAGAGTTGGGACACACAAAAATACTTCGACTTATCCGAAAATTCTAGTTATCAGAATTCGACGTAACCGGAGTTTTTTAACAAAGCGAAAGAAGACATTTGGCCGGAACCTTCAGAAAGGTTTCTACTTAAGCGAAATTCGATTTAAGGGAGTCCCGCTTAAGTGGACTGCGCTGTATATACATTTTCACGCTCTAGTCCAGGGTTTCTTAATCTCGCTCTCTCTCTCGCTCTCTGTGTGTGTGTGTGTGTGTGTGTGCGCGCGCGCGCGCCAGGGGCTGCTTTTAATGCCTGATGAAGACTATGGACCCCTGTGATAGTTCAATGAAAGCCACGGACCGCTTTGATTGTCCAATGAAGGTTATGGACCCTTTTTTTTGGAAGAAATGTACATAAGAGCATAATTTAAATTTTACATTTTTGGTAATGTACACGGGCACCCTAGAATCTATTCATAGACCCCAAGGAGTCGATGGAACACAGGTTAAGAAATCCTGCTATAGCCACTTTATGTGATCCCTACTATTGTATGTTTCACGCCGCTGTGGTTGTGTGAAGGACACACCAGCTGTTGTGGCGATTTCACATAAGCCTGCCTTACTAAGTCATATCACATTATTACTGAAACTACTATACTAGCGTCATCAACTGATGTAACAAAATCATGCAAATCTTTTGGTATCACCGTGTCGTGTCTACATGTGTAACTGTGTCACAAGTACAACGTACGGTCCCCACGTGCCTGGATAGAAAGCAAGAACTAAGTTGTCACAAAACAAAACAAAAAACAATACGTATGCCTGCGTTACATATCTGACTCTTCAAATCATATTCAAACCATGGCAATATTTAACACATAACTGTGGTGAAGTGGGATGTTATAAATATTTATAGGGGACTTAGTGTACTGACTGAGATCAGCTGTGAAGGTATCTATATCTATTAAGAGTAGTGTATTATAGATAACCTTACTTGCTACCACATATCTATATATCTCAGTCAGAATTATTCTGCAATAGTGTGATGACTACGTTATGTGTCTAGGGTATGTGTAGGATGAAGTGTAAGTCAAAACAACAACAGACAGATAAACAATTTAATTTATTCCACTATACTTGACAACACTGGGACACTCACATACATATAACACTCTAAAGGATATCTTAAGGAGTCACTGATAACTTTTCAAATAACAATATGTATTCATTGCTGATATGAATGAATATGTGTCCTGATTCAATTACAAAGGAACCAGGAATCACAATCAATTTTCATTACAAGTTATGTACAGAATGGATTAATATGAATATTGTAGTGACATATATTATTAAAAATATCCTATGTGTGTCAGTTGTGTAGTAGTAAAATGAGGTAATACTGGTTTTATTTTGTTCAAGCTCTGTTGGTATTTGTCATCATGACTTCAATAGTTTGTCTTAAGGAAACTAGTATTGGAGATGTTCTCAGTTCCTGATATTAAGACAATTAAATCCCCCTCTGAATGTTATTTTTATAAAGTCATTTCAAGATGAGGGGACATAATGTTGAGCTCAGCTGGCCAAATCCGCTTATCTTGAGTGATGGCGGCAGGAAAGGACTCCTCTGCTCGAATTCTCCTCTGGGCTCTGGAGACACCTCACTGATAGCTAATTGAACCAAGGAGTATGCTGTCCGACTCTGGATTCAGCAAAGCTCTGACCAGGTGCTGCTCAGTACCATCAAGACCACGGTCCCTGAAAACAAGAAGGATATACCTTCTACTTCATAACTAATTGATACTCTAGTTCTACACTGAACACAATACAACACAAACATTGAGTTCAGAGCGTTAGGCCAACTGTCAGCTTCATCTGAAATACTTTATACCAGTATTTACCTCCTTAATGGTTACCACGCCTCTGCACTTCCAGCATTATTTCTGTCTAATCAATCATCCAGGTGTCAGTGTACTATTTGGCCATTCCATGCCGTTTTACTCCCTCCGACACCCTCTGTTCAGGCTGGAGCATTATAGGCTTTATCTCCTGTTTGCCACTGAACTACACATATATATACAGGCATAAATTAACAATTTACATTCAATTTTCATTAAAAGATACTGAATGGTTCAAGCTTACCACAATTTCATGGAAATAAACACAGATACGTTGATTAGCAATGAATTCTGGCACAATTACTGGCACAAATTCCCATCTGCTTATGTTCCAGGCTTTTATTTTAGCAAAAATGTGAGCTGGCTTCAACGCACTGTCGCTTTATCAAGATTATTTGCACTAGTGGTCTCGAACTAACGCTCCTAAGTGAGTATATCAGCAAGTCTAGCCAATGAGGCCACGTTTCGACAAGTGTTTGAAAAAATGTTACCTTTCTACGTCTCCCTAACAACCAAGATAGTATTTATAGTCCGACCAATCGTGGTTCGTCTTTCATTTGTTGCGCTCCAATCAATTTGGAGTTTACATGGTAGGCTATTTCTGTAACGCAAGGTTTTTTCAAACATGTTATAAAAAAATTTTATGAGCAGAAATGATTTCATGCTGTCAGGCATCCCCAATATTTTATTTTGGTTATAACTTGTTAATTCCTAGACTATTTGCGTAACGTTTTACATATTCTTTGTCAGCAAACCATAAGGAACCCAAATATCCAAATTTAAAAGAGCTACGTGGCTGCGTTCAAAATATGCAATTTCTACCTCCTGTTTCGAAGATGTGCTGTCTGGGAAGGGTAGTGTATTTTATCACTGTCCGTCTGAAAAAAAATTTAGTGCATGTAGTCTTACACGCGTGATGGTAGCATTTGTGTATCGCGCGACGCGTGTTGCATGCGTTCCTGATTTTCAGCCCTCCCTCTCTCTTTATCCTTTTGTCCATCTGTTCGTTCGTTTTGGTAACGCAGTGTAGAAAAAGACATGAATGGAATTTAAAATTTAGGTCAACTTGCATATTTCAAGGTTTTTCTTAGAAAGGCAGCACATTTTATTGTGTGTTTGGGAAACGCGTGTATGTTGCAGAAGGCCTATATTTAACGTGGAAACGTTACAATTTGCAGACGAAGCATAAAACAAAGGGGATTTCGAGTACTGTCATTGTGACAGCACTGTTCTTTACCATTCTTCTTCCTTTATTTATTATATGTATTTATTAGGCTTTATATTTACTAGATAATTTATATATGTGGATTAGAATATTCCACGACAATAACAAATATCTGCATTAATCGTTCAAACTTTATAACAGTAAAGCAAACAGTGACAAGCACATAATGAAGAATCCTCATGTTGCAAGAAATCGCGTGGCTTCTTCTCGCGCAACCTGAAACTTAAAACGAGACTAGTGGATGAACATTGAAAAAATGCACTCACACCAATCACCGTCATCATCATTACCTTTCAGCTCTGTAAGGAGCACATGCCTTCAATAATCGTATGTCTAGCCTTAAGGTCCTGTGTCATCAACTCATTACCTTTCAGCTCTGTAAGGAGCACATGCCTTCAATAATCGTATGTTTAGCCTTATGGTCCTGTGTCAGCAACTCATTACCTTTCAGCTCTGTAAGGAGCACATGCCTTCAATAATCGTATGTCTAGCCTTAACGTCCTATGTCAGCAACTCATTACCTTTCAGCTCTGTAAGGAGCACATGCCTTCAATAATCGTATGTCTAGCCTTAAGGTCCTGTGTCATCAACTCATTACCTTTCAGCTCTGTAAGGAGCACATGCCTCCAATAATCGTATGTCTAGCCTTAACGTCCTGTGTCAGCAACTCATTACCTTTCAGCTCTGTAAGGAGCACATGCCTTCAATAATCGTATGTCTAGCCTTAAGGTCCTGTGTCATCAACTCATTACCTTTCAGCTCTGTAAGGAGCACATGCCTTCAATAATCGTATGTCTAGCCTTAAGGTCCTGTGTCAGCAACTCATTACCTTTCAGCTCTGTAAGGAGCACATGCCTTCAATAATCGTATGTCTAGCCTTATGGTCCTGTGTCAGCAACTCATTACCTTTCAGCTCTGTAAGGAGCACATGCCTTCAATAATCGTATGTCTAGCCTTAAGGTCCTGTGTCAGCAACTCATTACCTTTCAGCTCTGTAAGGAGCACATGCCTTCAATAATCGTATGTCTAGCCTTAAGGTCCTGTGTCATCAACTCATTACCTTTCATCTCTGTAAGGAGCACATGCCTTCAATAATCGTATGTCTAGCCTTATGGTCCTGTGTCATCAACTCATTACCTTCAATAATCGTATGTCTAGCCTTATGGTCCTGTGTCATCAACTCATTACCTTCAATAATCGTATGTCTAGCCTTATGGTCCTGTGTCATCAACTCATTACCTTTCAGCTCTGTAAGGAGCACATGCGTTCAATAATCATATGTCTAGCCTTAAGGTCCTGTGTCAGCAACTCATTACCTTTCAGCTCTGTAAGGAGCACATGCCTTCAATAATCGTATGTCTAACCTTAAGGTCCTGTGTCATCAACTCATTACCTTTCAGCTCTGTAAGGAGCACATGCCTTCAATAATCGTATGTCTAGCCATAAGGTCCTGTGTCATCAACTCATTACCTTTCAGCTCTGCAAGGAGCACATGCGTTCAATAATCGTATGTCTAGCCTTAAGGTCCTGTGTCAGCAACTCATTACCTTTCAGCTCTGTAAGGAGCACATGCCTTCAATAATAGTATGTCTAGCCTTAAGGCCCTGTGTCATCAACTCATTACCTTTCACCTCTGTAAGGAGCACATGCCTTCAATAATCGTATGTCTAGCCTTAAAGTCCTGTGTCATCAACTCATTACCTTTCAGCTCTGTAAGGAGCACATGCCTTCAATAATCGTATGTCTAACCTTATGGTCCTGTGTCATCAACTCATTACCTTCAATAATCGTATGTCTAGCCTTATGGTCCTGTGTCATCAACTCATTACCTTCAATAATCGTATGTCTAGCCTTAAGGTCCTGTGTCAGGAACTCATTACCTTTCAGCTCTGTAAGGAGCACATGCCTTCAATAATCGTATGTCTAGCCTTAAGGTCCTGTGTCATCAACTCATTACCTTTCAGCTCTGTAAGGAGCACATGCCTTCAATAATCGTATGTCTAGCCTTATGGTCCTGTGTCATCAACTTATTACCTTCAATAATCGTATGTCTAGCCTTAAGGTCCTGTGTCAGCAACTCATTACCTTTCAGCTCTGTAAGGAGCACATACCTTCAATAATCGTATGTCTAGCCTTAAGGTCCTGTGTCAGCAACTCATTACCTTTCAGCTTTGTAAGGAGCGCATGCGTTCAATAATCGTATGTCTAGCCTTATATGGTCCTGTGTCAGCAACTCATTACCTTTCAGCTCTGTAAGGAGCACATACCTTCAATAATCGTACGTCTTGCCTTATATGGTTCTGTGTCAGCAACTCATTACCTTTCAGCTCTGTAAGGAGCACATGCGTTCAATAATCGTATGTCTAGCCTTATATGTCCTGTGTCAGCAACTCATTACCTTTCAGCTCTGTAAGGAGCACATGCCTTCAATAATCGTATGTCTAGCCTTAAGGTCCTGTGTCAGCAACTCATTACCTTTCAGCTCTGTAAGGAGCACATGCCTTCAATAATCGTATGTCTAGCCTTATGGTCCTGTGTCAGCAACTCATTACCTTTCAGCTCTGTAAGGAGCACATGCCTTCAATAATCGTATGTCTAGCCTTAAGGTCCTGTGTCAGCAACTCATTACCTTTCAGCTTTGTAAGGAGCACATGCCTTCAATAATCGTATGTCTAGCCTTAAGGTCCTGTGTCATCAACTCATTACCTTTCAGCTCTGTAAGGAGCACATGCCTTCAATAATCGTATGTCTAGCCTTATGGTCCTGTGTCAGCAACTCATTACCTTTCAGCTCTGTAAGGAGCACATGCCTTCAATAATCGTATGTCTAGCCTTAAGGTCCTGTGTCAGCAACTCATTACCTTTCAGCTCTGTAAGGAGCACATGCCTTCAATAATCGTATGTCTAGCCTTAAGGTCCTGTGTCATCAACTCATTACCTTTCAGCTCTGTAAGGAGCACATGCCTTCAATAATCGTATGTCTAGCCTTATGGTACTGTGTCATCAACTCATTACCTTCAATAATCATATGTCTAGCCTTATGGTCCTGTGTCATCAACTCATTACCTTCAATAATCGTATGTCTAGCCTTAAGGTCCTCAGCTCTGTAAGGAGCACATGCCTTCAATAATCGTATGTCTAACCTTATGGTCCTGTGTCATCAACTCATTACCTTCAATAATCGTATGTCTAGCCTTATGGTCCTGTGTCATTGTGGTGAAGTGGGATGTTATAAATATTTATAGGGGACTTAGTGTACTGACTGAGATCAGCTGTGAAGGTATCTATATCTATTAAGAGTAGTGTATTATAGATAACCTTACTTGCTACCACATATCTCTATATCTCAGTCAGAATTATTCTGGAATAGTGTGATGCTACGTTATGTGTCTAGGGTATGTGTATGATGAAGTGTAAGTCACAACAACAGACAGATAAACAATTTAATGTAATCCACTACTCTTGACAACACTGTGACACTCACATACATATAACACTCTATGAGAATATCTTAAAGGAGGCACTGATAACTTTCAAATAACAATATGTATTCATTACTGGCATGAATGAATATGTGTCCTGATTCAACTACAAGGGAATCAGGAATCACAATCAATTTAAATTACAAGTTATGTACAGAATGTATTTAATATGAATATTGTAGTGACATATATTATTACAAATGTTCTATGTGTGTCAGTTGTGTAGTAGTAAAATGAGGTAATACTGGTTTTGTTTTGTTCAAGCTCTGTTGGTATTTGTCATCATGACTTCAATAGTTTGTCTTTAGGGACTAGTATTGGAGATGTTCACAGTTCCTGATTTTAAGACAAGTAAATTCCCCTCTTAATGTTAATTTTAAAAAGTCAGTTCAAGATGAGGGGACATAATGTTGAGCTCAGCTGGCCAATTCGCTTATCTGGCGTGATGGCGGCAGGAAAGGACTCCTCTGCTCGAATTCTCCTCTGGGCTCAGGAGACACCTCACTGATAGCTAAAAGGACCAAGGAGTATGCTGTCCGACACTGGATTCAGCAAAGCTCTGACTAGGTGCTGCTCAGTACCATCAAGACCACTGTCCCTGAAATCAAGAAGGATGTACCTTCTACTTCATAACTAACATAAACTCTCTTGTTACATTGATCACAACACAGCACAAACATTGAGTTCAGAGCATTAGGCCAACTGTCAGCTTCATTTGAAATACTTTATTCCAGTATTACCCTTCTTAATGGTTACTACGCCTCTGCACTTCCAGCATTATTTCTTTCTAGTCAATCATCCAGGTGTCAGTGTACTGTTTGGCCATTCCATGCCGTTTTACTTCTCTCTGACACCCTCTGTTCAGGCTGGAGCATTACAGGCTTTACCTCACGTTGGCCACTGAACTACACATATATATACAGGCATAAATCACAATTCACATTCAATTTTCATTAAAAGATATTGAATGGTTCAAGCTTACCACAATTCATACGAATAAACACAGATACGTTGATTAGCAATGAATTCTGGCACAAACTGGCACAAATTCCCATCTGCTTATCTTCCAGGCTTTTATTTAGCCAAATATATGCTGGCTTCAACGCACTGATGCTTTATCAAGCTATTTTAAACAAGTGGTCTCGAACTAACGCTCCCAAGTGTGTATATCAGCGAGACTGGCCAATGAGCCACGTTTCGACAAGTGTTTGAAAAAATGTTACCTTTCCCCGTTTCTCCTAACAACCAAGATAGTATTTATAGCCCGACCAATCGTGGTTAGGCTTTCATTTGTTGCGCTCCAATCAATTTGGAGTTTACATGGTAGGCTATTTCTGTAACGTAAATTTTTTTCAAACACGTTAAAAAAAAATCTTATGAGCAGAAATGATTTTATGCTGTCAGGCACCCCCAATATTTTATTTTGGGTATAATTTATTAATTCCTGGACTATTTGCGTAACGTTTTACATATTATTTGTCAGCAAGCCCTAAGGAACCCAAAAATACAAATTTAAAGGAGCTACGTGGCTGCATTCAAAATATGTATTTTCTTCTACCTCCTGTTTCGAAGATATGCTGTCTGGGTACTGTTATGTTTTCAACCGTAAACCCATCTATTGTTATCTTTCCTAATAAGCGTTTTTTATGATTTATAAACCTAACTCTGGGAAAGGGTAGTGTATTTTATCACTGTCCGTCTGAAAAAAAATTAGTGCATGTAGACTTACACGCGTGATGCATGCGTTCCTGTGTAAGGAGCACATACCTTCAATAATTGTATGTCTAGCCTTAAGGTCCTGTGTCAGCAACTCATTACCTTTCAGCTCTGTAAGGAGCGCATGCGTTCAATAATCGTATGTCTAGCCTTATATGGTCCTGTGTCAGCAACTCATTACCTTTCAGCTCTGTAAGGAGCACATACCTTCAATAATCGTACGTCTTGCCTTATATGGTCCTGTGTCAGCAACTCATTACCTTTCAGCTCTGTAAGGAGCGCATGCGTTCAATAATCGTATGTCTAGCCTTATATGTCCTGTGTCAGCAACTCATTACCTTTCAGCTCTGTAAGGAGCACATGCCTTCAATAATCGTATGTCTAGCCTTATGGTCCTGTGTCATCAACTCATTACCTTTCAGCTCTGTAAGGAGCACATGCGTTCAATAATTGTATGTCTAGCCTTATGGTCCTGTGTCATCAACTCATTACCTTTCAGCTCTGTAAGGATCATATGCCTTCATTAATCGTATGTCTAGCTTTAAGGTCCTGTGTCATCAACTCATTACCTTTCAGCTCTGTAAGGAGCACATACCTTCAATAATCATATGTCTAGCCTTATATGGTCCTGTGTCAGCAACTCATTACCTTTCAGCTCTGTAAGGAGCACATGCCTTCAATAATCGTATGTCTAGCCTTATGGTCCTGTGTCATCAACTCATTACCTTTCAGCTCTGTAAGGAGCGCATGTGTTCAATAATCGTATGTCTAGCCTTATGGTCCTGTGTCATCAACTCATTACCTTTCAGCTCTGTAAGGAGCACATGCCTTCATTAATCGTATGTCTAGCCTTAAGGTCCTGTGTCAGCAAACTCATTACCTTTCAGCTCTGTAAGGAGCACATGCCTTCAATAATCGTATGTCTAGCCTTAAGGTCCTGTGTCAGCAACTCATTACCTTTCAGCTCTGTAAGGAGCACATGCCTTCATTAATCGTATGTCTAGCCTTAAGGTCCTGTGTCAGCAACTCATTACCTTTCAGCTCTGTAAAGAGCACATGCCTTCATTAATCGTATGTCTAGCCTTATATGGTCCTGTGTCAGCAACTCATTACCTTTCAGCTCTGTAAGGAGCGCATGCATTCAATAATCGTATGTCTAACCTTATATGGTCCTGTGTCATCAACTCATTACCTTCAATAATCATATGTCTAGCCTTATATGGTCCTGTGTCAGCAACTCATTACCTTTTCATGTCTTCTTGATCCAGTACTTCATGTCTGTCTCCAGTTCTCTTCTCTATGTGTTACCTGGTCTCCTTCTATTTCTCTTACTTTGGGGTTTCCAGAACAAGGACAGCCTGGTAATGATATCAACCTGTTTCCTGTCCGCTGAATATCATTATTATACTCAAAGTTTGACCAGTACTGCGTAGCAGGGTAGACAATCACACCACAGCTCCCGTATTAACAAAATGACAGGTCTGAGATACTTCCATTTTGGGACAAGGAATAAAAAAACACACACACACATTCACACTACTAAAATACTCTATTTACACTCATTGGAGAGGTGAAATGATGCCATGACCAGGTATTGGCAATCAGAATTATTATTTGAAATCAGCGACACTACATAACCAAATTATAATCAATCAGAGGTTGAGCGACATTGTTTTTTTTTCCTTTCATTAAATAATAATTTAAAAAAAAAACAATAAAAAGCAGACGGACTAAGTGAAATTTAGTCTCCTTGCAATAACCATTTGCGGACGTTCTACAAATATATTAAAGTGGGGCTCTGCATTAGACTAGCAACCTCAATATGCTAAATAAATTGCTGCATAAACCACCACTAAGTCTGAATGGAGTGTTTCTGCGCAGGCTTATTGCATGGGATAAACTGTTGTGGTGCTACCCTGCATGCATGTCATAAGTGCTGATAGCGTCATAAATTATCACCTATATAACTATGTGACGAATGTTTACTGCTGTAACCGTGTAGTGAATACATGTAACTGGGTAAATATGTGACATATTTACTCGCAAGACCGCTAACACATAAAGTGTGTCGAGTATCTACTGATGTGACAAGCAGATAATGTTCCTAAAATGTCTCAGAGAGATTTTACTATACGTCACAATTCAAACTTGCAGGACACTCCACTTCGTCGTGAACCCTGAGAAATACCGCTTCAACATTACTGTAATTTCTTGCTGAACATGGTAACATTTCCGGGGCCTGCCGCAATATCTGGCGTGGGACTGATCCATATGCGTTAGTATCTTCTAGTTAAATTATGTGGTCCCCTTTTATAAATATTCGTCCAAGCATTCATTCTTGACAGAGAAATAAAAACAAGGTGTCAAAAAGTCAGTGCAGTGATTTACCAATTGTCATCACTACTCAAACATCAGAATATCAGTATATAAACTCAATGGCAGAGAATAAATAGTACATTCTTACCAACTCTTTGCTATCAGTGTCAAACATGGTCTCTGACAAAAGCAAAGAAGAGGAAAATCACACCCTGCGAGATGAGATGCTTCAGAAAAGACATTAATGTTACCGCGAGAGACAGAATAAGAAATGGTGACATCAGAAAAAATATAGGAACTATATTCTGCGCTGCGTATATACAGACAGAAAATTAAATGGTTTGGCCATCTCATGAGAATGGAACAAGATAAATTACGACTACGCGCCTTCAACATTAGAAGATCTGGTTTCAGGGCACCGGAAAGACCAATAGGCACATGGATAGATATCACAGAATCCTACAACATGAGCTCATAGCTGACAATGCGACACAAACTTCGGCACAACAATACGCTTCAAAACAGTGGACCGAAAAAAGCAAAGCATCCATTGATTACTCATTGGCTACCTATTATACAAACACAACATACTGTAATAAACTCACCCCTTGTCTTCTTGTAATGATTATCATACAAACACAACATACTGTAGTAAACTCACCCCTTTTCTTGTAATAGTTATCATACAAACACAACATACTCATGTAACCTTGTCCCGGGATAATATAATTTTATTAATTCCACCTGAATCATCACGCGTCACCGGGAGACACAGTTTGCACTTTTGTGCTTTATAGCTATTAATAAGCCCAAGTTAACGCATTTCAGCTCATCACTCAATTGCCCTTACACGTGTCTGACGCCATTTCTCCGGGCACTTTCTTGGATTCAGGTCACTCGTGTTGACAGTGATCCCTGGTAGCTCCTTTTACGCCGATATCTGGCTGTCACATTTGTAGTTTGGAGTACAAGTGATGACTTTATGGTGCTTCCTACGTAAACAAAAATATGTGGGACACGCGAAAGCTAATGGAAAGAAAAGTGTAAGGAATGTCGCAGACATCATCATACCTCTTCGCTCCCCAAGGAGCATAGGTTTTCAACAAACGTATGCCATGTCTTCCTGTCACGTGCCATCAGCTCAAGGTCTTTCCTTGTCTTCTTAATGCGTGTCTCCAGTTTTCTTCACCACGTGGTCCTTGATCTGCCACTACTTCTCTAACCCGTGGAATCCTAGAACAAAGACTACCTTGTAATGCTATCAACAAGTTTCCTCAGTGTGTGTCCAGGGTCTCATCTCTTGTTCCACTGGCACTTGTCTAGTTCTTGTCATCGCTTGTTCCACCGGCATTTGTCTAGTTCTTGTCATCGCTTGTTCCACCGGCACTTGTCTAGTTCTTGGCATTTCTTGTTCCACCGGCACTTGTCTAGTTCTTGTCATCTCTTGTTCCACCGGCACTTGTCTAGTTCTTGTCATCTCTTGTTCCACTGGCACTTGTCTAGTTCTTGTCATCTCTTGTTCCACTGGCACTTGTCTAGTTCTTGTCATATCTTGTTCCACTGGCACTTGTCTAGTTCTTGTCATCTCTTGTTCCACCGGCACTTGTCTAGTTCTTGTCATCTCTTGTTCCACTGGCACTTGTCTAGTTCTTGTCATATCTTGTTCCACTGGCACTTGTCTAGTTCTTGTCATCTCTTGTTCCACCGGTACTTGTCTAGTTCTTGTCATCTCTTGTTCCACCGGTACTTGTCTAGTTCTTGTCATCTCTTGTTCCACTGTCACTTGTCTAGTTCTTGTCATCAGTTTCACATTAGTCATCTTGTCATACCACTTCAATCCTTCTATTTTACGCAAGCACCCGTTTATGAAAGTCTGTAACTATCTGGTTGCTGTTTTTAATTGTTCTCCATGTTTCAGAACCATACAATAGGACTGACTTGACGAGAGGATTCTTATTTTTGTTCTGGACTTAATTTAATTTTATCTCCCCATTTTCCCAATACAATGAAAGCTCCTCTAGCATTCTGTATTTCTGTTTTGATATCATTATCTGTCCCTCCAACTGTGTCTATATTGCAAATGTCTCAGAAATATACAAGAAAAGTTAAATTTGTGAGAACAAGTAAACATGGAAAAGACAGAAGTGGAAGGATGAGAGAAAGAGTTGTGAATAAATGAATTAATTAATTTGCCCCCGTGTTACCAGTGCGCGAACAGGAGCAATAAATAACAACACTGCGCCCTGCCTGGTATGTCCTAAAGGGCTGCGAAAGAATTTTGGTAATGCTGTGGACTATCTCTAGCCTCTAGAAACTTAAAAGGGACCGAAGACGCAGCAAACGAGATGAATGCAGTCAGCGACCCATAGCATGATTGCTTGCGTCAGGGTCAGCGAACCAGAGCTGACCAAGATCCTACTCCACCCTCCAAGTGGTGGTCCTGGAAACAGGCTGCATCACAGTAGTCTGGCCGAGAGAGTAGGGATCGAAGAGGGAAGGCAAACTCGGTCCAAACAAATGCCGTGCGGAAGTCGGATGTGTCGGGCCGAAAGTAGCAAATATCGCAGCTTCGCTGTAAACGGCGATACAACGCAACCAACGTCCTTTTCAGTACGAACGAGGAAGAAGAAGAAGAAAGTTAAAAGAAAAAACATACCACAAGAAAAGCAAGTAATACAGGCGGATAACTATACTCAAGACAACAACAAGGAAGATCCTCTACTCGATAAGTTTATAGCGTGTACAGAGCATGCTGAAAGGAGTCTGGAGTCGCCTTTTTTCTTCTAGGAAAACCTCCAGAATGGGCGACTGGACTGTTCAAACACAACACGAACAAGGAAGATCTGCAAAGGAGACAGCAGAAATAAAAGTCTATAAAACTGACATTCTGCGATAGTGCGAAACAAGACGGAAGGGAAAAGAGGGAAACCAAATACATAATAATTAGTGCTATCTTCCGGATCTATAGAAGAAAGTGCATCTAGCAATTTAGTTGTGGTTCTAATGCTGCTAAAGGATATGCGCAGAAGGCACTTATAGAATGGGAAGCAATAATAAACAACATTAACAAAGCTAAATGTTAACAACCCACAACAACAACAAAATTAATATCGTCTAATGTAAAACACCAACTAATAACAAAGAAGGAATCTACGAAAGAAGAATTGTGATATTACCAGACTGCAAAATATCAGAAATAAAAAAGAAAAGTTAAGACATTACGACCCTAATAGGCGACATATATGCAAATATAGAAACAGACAACTGGGGCTTTCATGAGATCGTCCAAAAACGTGGACTTGGGACAATGCACGCAAATGGAGAAATATTCATCAACGTTTGCGCTTCTACAGAACTTTTTTTTTAGGAGGAAGCATGTATCGATATAACAATATATAATGCAAAGTCGTGGATATCATCAGACCACGGGACACACAAAAATCAAACTGATCTATACGTATTTACAAGAACGTTAGATGACCACTAGACTACGTTAAAGTATGCAGAGATGCCGGTGTGACGCCCGATTACCAGCTTCTGTAAGCATAGAGCCTAAAACTTTACGAGATAACAGTTCAATGTGGGATATCCCAGAAATCAAGAACAAACAAAAAAACGCTTTCGGTTGCAATATCCAATAATATTTAAAAGCGTAAACTACTAGAAGACGAAGTAAATACAGAAGACAACTGGAAGCCGCAAAAAAAAGGAAATTATGAGGTACCTGTAGACAAGCACAAATGAGCTACAGGGAAATACAATCAATGGTTTTATCAAGGGCAAGAAATGACAAAATGCATACAAATATAAAACAGAAAATGAAGAGACTGACAGATAATATATTCCAAGGAACTTGCGAAAAGGTCAGTTTGCCAGATATGCAGCAAACAGACAAGATGTTAGATGTTATTAACTTAACTGTGAAAACCCAAACAGACAAGATGTTAGATGTTATTAACTTAACTGTGAAAACCCAAACAGACAAGATGTTAGATGTTATTAACTTAACTGTGAAAACCCAAACAAGGAAGACACAAAGAATTCCACAAGGCCTCTCACACAAATGGACAAGCTGCGGGCCCAAATGGTAATAAAGCAGATTCCATCAATACAGATATTCACACCGCTACACAGATATTATACAACTTCCAGAGATAATTATACAAAAATGAACTATCTCGGAGAGAGGAAATACCAGCACACCGGAAGGACGCATAGATGGTCAAGTTGGCAAAGCAGTAAAGGGCCCTCTTGCCTGTTGTATTCTTAATCTGATTTCACTATATGTTCCTCCAACTTTGCGTTGCTGCCAACATATTTCTCCAAGCTGTAGTTCGCAAACTACCTGTCATCTGCTGCATTTGTCCTTACGAGTCTTTCTGTTCATTATCCAAGGATCAAGTGCTGTGATCTCTAATTCACATTCTATTTTCTGAAAGTGCTCGTGTAATTTTTTTTAAATAACATTTTGGCGGGTCCTTCGATTATATTAGGGCGCATATTCAAATATAAATATTACTGATGTTGTGATAATTTTTTTTTAATTATGAAAATGTCGAGTTCGTTCATTCATCTCCATCATCATGGCACCATGTGAAACCACTGCTACAAGAAACACAACTGTATTATCACAACCATGTTTTGGTGCAGGCTTCCTGAGAATGAAACAGCTGTAGTAGTGGTTCCATGCTCTACCGGGAACAAATGGGGAACCGGCGACGTAGATGATTATTACAGCTCAGGAAGATCTCTGCTCTCTTTCTTCTCTGACTCTCCCAGGTTTGTCCCAGCGTGTAGTGAAGACAATCAATACGGGCCGTTGCTTACTTGTCCAAGACGGTCAACGGACGTGTCCAGCAAGCAATACGATAGATTAACATTTCGACCGCTCTCAGTCGCCGGTCATCTGAGCTGGAAAACCTGGCGCTCTATCACCGTCTCCAACGTTACAAGAAAACCACCGCCACGGGCCCAGGTCTAAAGTCACCGCACTATCGATCTGTCAGAACTACAGCTCACGGGAAAGCCTGGAAACCGGTCAACTGAAAGTATGCCAATACTAAACTTTGAAGCACAACGCTGTCTGGGAGAATACGACACTCTATCCTTTTAGTTGTGTCACATGGTCTCTCTCTCTCTCTCTCTCTCTCTCTCTCTCTCTCTCTCTCTCTCTCTCTCTCTCTCTCTCTCTCTCTCTCTCTCTCTCTCTCTCTCTCTCTCTCTCTCTCTGGGGATTCCAGAACAAGAACCAGACATATATGAAAGAATAAGATGGCACGGAAGGACCTCGAGGGGACGGCACAGGACTGGAGGAACTTGGCGTGAGTTTCTTGAAGGACTTCCTTCCTCGGCGAGCGGATATGTAGCCAATGAGACGAAACTTCCAGCGTTAACCGTGAACTGTTGCAGTCTCTGCAGTCTAGGAAAGACAATCAAGGACTCACACCAGATGAAGTACCTGCTTCGCATCGAAGATTGAGGTATCTACCTAGATGACTGGCTACTCTTGCCTTCTTAGTACAATGACACTTATTTTCTGTCCATATTTGATTTGTTTCTTCACATTTACATCACTGCCCTCTTGCTCATCCGTTGTCAACATGTTTGTGTGTGTGTGTCTACTACGGTTTTCGAAAGCTGTATTTCTTTACCATCACCATTATCCTTCAGTCCCCTGATCGGAAGGTCTTTCATATTTGAACATGGGCCCTAATATAACCGACGGACATAGTGTGTAAGCTGAACGAAGCGCGCCCCACTAAAATGAGGCAATTAAACAAACCTGAGGGGACCAGGCCTTCAACAAGGCATCCTGACCTGTGCCGTCCTTCCATGATCACTTTTATTTGCCTACAGTTATTTTGTCTGGACTCCCCAGGTTAAGAGAGGATGAAAAAGGTAAACACAGTCCCATATAAGATACTGCCGTAGGGCAGTGAAGTCTCCAGTTACCTTTCTCATGCGTTCTTCAATCTCTCTCTATGTCTCTTACCACGGGTATTCTAGAACAAGGACTGCCATGTAATGCCATCAACTGGTTTACTCAATGTCTTTCATAAACAACGGCAGCGTCTTTACATCATTTCGTTCCTTTACGTTAGTTTCACACTGGTGGTCTTTTCATATCATTTTAAACCCTCTATTCCGCGAAATGATCCAGGAACCCTGTTGACAGCATTACATGGCAGTGCTTATTATGTAACCCCCTGGGTAAGAGTGGCAGAAGGACGACGACACACAGAGAAGTGACAGTGGTAATGTAGACACGGAAATGAGAACCAGAGAAGTGACAGGAACCTTGAACAGGTGACACAAGACAGGAGGTGCTTGGCATTAATTTGTTGAAGGCCTATGCTCCTTAGGGAGCTAAAGGGTAACAGAAGAATAAATGAAATTCCGCACAAGTGTCGCAGTGACATTTGTATTTAGATTTGAGGGGTTCCCTAGTGACGTCATAATAATAATAATAATAGCCCCCTAAGTCATAACTTACTATGGGAATGCGCCCCTGAGGTGACAGCCACTTAGTGCGATCGGCAGCTTTATCCCCACAGGTTGCTGGATTTTCATACAATGCCTTCATGTCTCTCCATGCACACATCTCTGAACCTCAGACGAATGTAATCATATGTGTACCGTATATTCTCAACACAACAAACGGTCAGAGCCACCCAGTACATAAAGGTAAAGGTACTCTCATAGCAGATACCGCCCTAGAAGAGTCAAGTGTTAGAGACTTCTCTATACCGTGTCCAACTTTAAGAGGTGGGCGGCCCTGTTCCTTTCTTTGCGACCAGGTGTCCATTTACAGCTGGGCAGACTGAAGCGTGAGTCTACCAGGTTTACATTACTGTATATACTTGGGGAAATGTAGGGAAGGGTAAGACAAGCGAGAAAGTTATCTTTCTCCCATCCACCTCCTCAAGAAAAATTAAAAGAAAATTACAGGAGAAAGAACCGAACGAATTAGAGAATCCAATTATCTGTCTACTCTGTGACATTTGGGAACCCCTAAAGTAGATGTATCTTTCAGGAATAGGGGATGCTCCGTCATAAACGCCACCACGTAACATGTTAGATGTTGCCACTGGAACTTCTCACGATCATTAAAATAAAAGAGCATAAGAAGAAAGAAGCAGTTTGCGTTAAATCCACTTTGCCTGATTTATTACAACTGGTGTTAACAGGCAACAAAGTTTGAAATAGTTATACGTAATTTTTGCCATGTAATGTGTGCCATACAATTAAGGGTAGAGGCACAAACGAATCTTCCTCTTCTTTAAGTGCCATGTCTGTTGGCATAGGCGATCATGTCTCAGCACAAATTCCTGTCTCCGATACTGTTTATCAATTCTTTTGTTGACTTCTCTCAATGCCATGATGTCAAGCTGTCCAGTATTTTATCTATCGTTCTCGGTCTCTTTCTGTCTACAATCTTTCCTGTTGTCTGAATATATTTCATCTTTCTACTTCTCATACCATGCCCAAAAGAAGTGCATTGCCTCCTTCTAACAGGAGGAATAAGCTTAGTTTGCACATAGGCCTCTGTCAGGACATCCTCGTTACTCTTTGATGTTAGCTCTCCATTGTATTTGTCATTCTTCTGTAAATCCACACCTCTGTGGCCCCAGTGTTTTTCCTACTAATTGTCCATGACTCACTTCCATGTCAGGATTGTTTGTGAATAACACTGAATAACTCTATTTCTTACTTCCACTAACGAAGAATTGTTGCCTAAAATACTTGTCATTTTATGCAATGCTGCTTTTTCCTGGGCTATTCTGCCCTTCACCTCTGAGATATATCCTCCATCCGATGTTATTAACGTGCTTATGCACACAAAGAAAGAAAGAAAAGAGAGGAATTAAACATACGTTTTATCTGTGACGAATCATCATATTTGTAGTAACACTGGCGAAATCGACTGGCCTCTCTGGACGACTACAACTGCAGACGTATAATTGAAATGTTGCCTGTGTAACAAAAAAAATTATATTTCTGGAGATATAGGTTGTCAGAAATGGGAGCTATCTGGGAATGCCATCTTGCTGTTTTAAAAATAGTCCAGGACGCAGCAAAGTACAGAAATTAATGCGTCTACGCTGTTCGTTTGTTGCGAGTGAAAATGCTGTAAGTCAGCACATTTTTGAAATAAAATAAAAAATAGTCATTCAGTTGAAATAAAAAACAAACCAAACCAAAACGAAATCTTGGTGAAAGCTAGAAATAACGACCACGATCAAATGAAGACATATATTATTTTTGACATATACAGAAACGCACGGTGCTCACAAAAGAGAACACCAAGATCTTACAGACTTTCATAAATGGTCTGACGGGTCCGACGATCTAGCAGCAAGTGTATCTTAGGCTAGCTTAGGTTACTAAGGTTGCTCATGGAGACTGAAACCCACCACATTTGTCTAGTCATCTAATCGTTTGTTAGACAATTAAGGACGCCACTAACGCACGAATTTTTACTTCTAGCAATTTCGTATTACCAATGACGCCATTTGCTACCTTTGCCTGCCTCACATCGCGTGTTTGGGGAAACTCTAAACTCACAATGAAGACCAAAGCTGCGGTATATAACGTCTGCGTCAGCAGCACACTTCTATGTGGCAGCGAGACCTGGACAACCAATGCTAAGCAAAAAGAAGGCTCAATACCTTACATCTACGGTGTCTACGCCACATCCTCGGCATTTCGTGGAAAGATAAAGTGACAAACGTCAAGGTATTGTCACATGCTGGCCTTCAAAGCATGTATACACTGCTTAGATAACACAGACTACGCTGACCTGGCCATGTCCGCCGCATGGAAGATGGTCGCATCCCGAAAGATATCTTCTACGGACAATTAGCAGATGGCAAAAGAATAGTTGGGCGACCGCAGCTGAGGTTCAAAGATGTGTGCAAGAGAAACATGGGGGCACTGGACATAATCCAGCAACCTGGAAGGATGAAGCTGCCGATCGCACCAAGTGGCGATACTATCTACGGCGCCACATTGGGCGAAAAGAAGCTCTCACAACAGGCAGAGAGGAGAAAGCGTCGAAAGAAACACCAGGAAAATAAGCAGCTGATGACTATCACCTCATGGATGCTTCACCATTGTCAGTTAAGACTGAAGAGGACTACTAATGTGTGCTTCTGTATGGTCAACTCTAGAATACTGGATAGGAGGTAAGGGAAGGTAAAGGCAGTCCCATAGCATATACTGCCGCAGGGAAGATAAATGTTAAAGACGTCACTACACAAGTCTAGCTTCGACAGGTGGGGGTGTGACCAGTTCCCTTTCTCAAAGCATTTTGTCTTCCCTAACTCAAGAGCAGTCTGGTACCCAGTTACAGCTGGGTGTACTGGAGCGTGACGCCCCCCCCCCCCCCCCCCGCCCCCGTATTTCGAACCCGGTACGTGTGCCACCAGAGAACAGCGCTTTAACCATGAGCTCTGCCAATCGGAAGAACGGGAAGGTTTACCACACAAAAAAGTGGTACGTGGACCGAAAAAGGTTGGATACTCCTGGTTTATACCCCCCCCCCACCCAAAAGGGGAAAGGGGGGGGGGGGGAGAGAAGGGGGTTTCAGGGTGTTGAACGTACGGCTACCAGCTGCCTCTAGTAGATGACAGCGGTAGGCCTGAAATCAGCTTGCTCATCTATGTAGATCTCTAACCACCGTCTGGCTTGTGGGAAGGCTGAGGACAGACAAAATCTAAGGATAGAACACCCAAGAAAGATGCTTGCTGAAATCGGATGTGCGGAACCAAAAAGCGCAGATATCGCAGCTGCCATAAACTACGCCACAATGTGAAAATATCGATCCACAGAATCGAATATATCCATCCTGACCGTGTTTTTATGTCATCTTCTCGTTTGGATCTCATCGCGCAGTGTAGCCAAGGAAACTGTGCAGACCATTTTGAGGTTTGTTTCCATAAATGTTAGCATGACTTGAGAGACAAAGAATATTAATTATTCTATGAAATCATCCCTCGCGATTTGTCGTCAGACAATTATGTTCAAGGTAAGTGTGGCGTTGGCTTTTGCACGCCGCATGTGAGAAAGATTGATGATGATTGTGGTGCCAGTTCTTCTTCTTCTTCTTTGATCCTTAGCCGCCGACCGTCAAAGCAGTCAGTGGCCATCACGCCTAGTGGCGTCTTGTAGGGCAACAACAAATTGATTCCACTTTGCTCGGTCGGTGGCCATCTTTCGTACAGTGCCCCAACTCTGGTTCATTCTCTGCATCTCAGCCTCCACAGTCCTCCGCCAGGTTGTTTTTGGTCGGCCTCTCTTTCGTTTTCCTTCAGGGGTCCAAAGCACAGCTGTTCCCGTGATGGCATCGGGGTCTCCTCCGAGGACATGACCAACCCAGCCCCAGCGTCCGCCAGCCATGACGGTGCGCATGTCCCCCCGCTCGCTACGAGCAAGCAGATCCCGGTTAGCGATGGCACGTGGCCAAAAGATTCGGTAAATTCCTCCCAGGCATGCCGTGTGAAAAGAGGACAATCTCGACACCTCCCTCTCTGCAACTCCCCAGCACTCCGCACCACAGAGAAGCACACAGCTCTGATACAATCTTAACCCTGTGCCTGTGCTGCACTGGGAGGACCCCCAGATGCCGCCCAGGCCAAAGAAGGCCGCTCTTGCCCCACTCATTCCGACACTGATGTCTCCGCCCGCCCCGCCGTCCAGTGCCACCATGCCTCCCAGGCATGTGAAGGTATCCGTCTGCACCAATCGCCGACTCCCCACCGATATGGGCCCAGGGCCGCCCACACCGAGCGCCATGACCCCAGACCTCCCTAAATTGATATTCAAGCCCACCCGCTGGCCAAACCCATCAAGTCTATCCGTCTCCTCCCGGACGCGCCGACGTGAATGTGCCTGCAGCGCAATGCCATCTGCATACTCCAGATCCCCCAATGCAGAAAATGTCCATCTCACTCCTCCTGGACCGCCCTCCGCCGTCCGGCGCACCACCCAGCCCATGACTGTTAAAAATAGAGTGGTTGACAAGGGGCATCCCTGTCGCACTCCCGCCCTCACCACAAAGGCCAGGTTGCCCCGCCCAACACCACACGCAAAGCCAACATTGAGGCTTTCCACGACCGACACCACGCAGCCCGGAACTCCACAAGCCCTCAGTACCCTCCATAAACTGTCCCTAAGCACGCTGTCGAAAGCCCCCTCAAAATCAACAAAATTAATGTAAAGCTGTCCCCGCCATTCCGAGCACCGCTCCACAATGTTCCCGAGAGTGAACATATGATCCACACATCTCCCGCTCCCTCCAAATCCTGCCTGCTCCTTCCCCAGCCTGTGGTCCACCGCCTTTGAAATTCTCCGTACAATTATCCTGAGAACCGAGAGAAGAGCGACCCCTCTCCAACTATTGCAGTCAGCAAGATCCCCCCCCCCCCCCCGGGCAACCCGACAACCATTCCCTCGTTCCACTCCGATGGTGCCGCCCCCGCCACCAGACCTGCGCAAACAGTGGTTCTAACAGCTCTGCCGCCAGCTCAGGGTCCGTCCCAAACAGCTCTGCATTTAAGCCATCACGGCCCGGAGCCCTGCCGTTCTCCAACCCTTTGACCGCCGCGATGACCTCCTCTCCGCGCGGAATGTCCACATTCACATCCAGATCGCCCTCCACCCCAGGAACACCCAACTGTGTCTCCGGTGGCCCCCCCGCCCAGAGCCTCTCCGAAGTGTCCCGCCCATCCCGCCTCCCCGCTGTTGTGATGAGATCACCCTGCTTATCTCTTACTAATGCAACATTGTCCGCACCTCGCCTTTCGCCGACGAACCTAGTCACCTTGTATACTGTGCCCCGCCCATTTCCCAGTGCTGCCTCCCCGCCCGTCCCGCAAGACCGCCCAGGAAATTCCCCCCCCCCCCCCCCCCCCCCCCCCCCCCCCCCCCCCGTTGGCCCGGCTTGGCATCCAACTTCCCCGTCCAGCTGACTGCACCGTTCGTCACATAGCTGCTTCAACCTGGGGGACCTCGCCCCTGTTTCCCCCTCCCTCACCTCCCCTCTCATCGTTATGGCGCCCAATGTCTCCGGTGCCCCCCCGCCCCCCCCCCCCCTCCCCCCCCCCCCCCCCCCGGAATCCCAAGCATGACCCGCCGCTTTCTCCGTACATTGCCGAAATGGTGTTGAAATTCTGGTCCACACCATCAGTCAATGTCCCCTCCCGACCCTTGGCAAATTGACATCGTTTCCCCATGTCTACCGCAAAAGCCTCTCCGGCAAGGGAGTCCCTCAATCTGCCGATGTCAAACCCCCTCTGTGCAGCCACAGTTGGCGCAGCCCCCCCCCCCCCCCCCAGCTTCACTCTCAGCCCTGCCACCACCAAATGGTGATCACCTCCCACACCCGCACCTCTCCCCACCCCCACATCCCGCAACGCACGTCCCCATCCACCGCCAACCACGATGTGGTCCACCTGGTCTCCGTCCCGACCACCCGGCGACTCCCATGTCAATTTGTGAACCTCTCCATGTGGGAAGAGCGTTCCTCCAACGACCAGGTTGCCAACGCCACAGAAACCCACTAGTTTATCCCCACCTTCGTCTGCCGCCCCGCCGCCGCACCTCCCCACCGTTCTCTCACCCCATGCATTGTGTGTACCAACTTTCGCACCGAGGTCTCCCATTACTATAACAAGACCATATCCAGGCGTGTCCTCCATCTCCCTCCGCAGCCGTCGACAGAACTCATCCCCGACCTCCCCATCGCTATCACCCGTTGGTGCGTAGCACTGCACCATTGTAGCGTTCGTGAATCCCCCTCCCAATCTTAATCCTATCAGTCTGCCGCCGACGGGTTTCCATTCCAGTAATGTCCTTTCTATTCCTTTCTGTAGAATAATGGCTACGCCTTCATTGTGCTGTCCATCCTCTCTTCCAGAGTAAAGTACTGTTTCTCCTGTTGCTGTTTAACTTTTCCTGCCCCTGTCCATCTGCTCTCGCTTATCCCTAGAATGTGTAACCTATAGTTTCTCATTTCTGCCGTGACCTGTCTTAGTTTACCCGTCTCGTACATTGTCCTGACATTCCAAAAACCTATTCTTGTATCCTGTTTTGCGGTCAGGACATCCGTTTTCATGTCAGTGGCTTCCTTTCGGCTTTCACCACTGACAGTCATACGAGCCACAGACTCCGAATGTCCATCCCGCAGCAAAGTTTGTTCATTTATTGTTGTTTCCGTAACTTCATTGTTTTTTTTTACACAGACGGGGGTGTCAGCCCTATGCTAAAACCCCCAACCTGGAGGACCAGGGTACCAGCTTTTGTCTGACCCCTACCCACACAGACCAGTCCAGCTTGGTTGAACCTACCAGGAGTAAAACTCCCACTGGCATAGCTCTGGGGATTGTCAGGGTACGCAAGCTGCCATACCGCTACAAGGTATAGGTACCATTGATGGCAGGGTGCCAGTTAGTATGGCACTATTATAGATTGCCACTATGCGTACTTCTCTTATGACGCCGCATTGTTTGACACAGTAACTAGAGTTTTATTTACATTCCCCTTCTAATGGAAGGCTGTGTGTGTGGAACGTGTTCCCAGTTGGAACTTATTATCATAGTATGAATACTTTATGATTGAACTTCATATGTGTACCAGAAGTACGATAATGGATTTGAATAGTGTATCCTGTATATTGCCATGCCATGATGTACTTGAAAAATAAATGTTTTGATGTTCATGGAGACTCGAAGTCGCTATACTTATCGATGGCTAGTTGAAAGCCTTTATTCTAGTTGAAGTTATACAAGCTCATAACCCCGTGGTCAATAGATACCAACCACAATGGTATAATACTGAACCTAGACGAAAACAAGCATAACACGGTGAATTGCAATAATACAACAGAGTAAAACAGAAAAACCATCGCCACAGCAAGTGTGAACACAATCAGGGTCCGTGAATAATAACTACGGCTCATAAGACAAGATACTATGTGGTCACGTGATGATAATGTGAACACAAACAAATCAGTGATCAATAACTTGCCTGCAAGACAAAGATACAATCTGTGGATATACGATGATTATGTGAACACGAGCAGGATGAGTGACTGGTAAGACAAAGATACAATTTGTGGATATATTATGATAATGTGAACACGAGGAAGAAGAGTGACTGTAAGACACATATACAATTTGTGGATATGATAATGTGAACACAAACACTGGGTGAGCAATCACTATGGCCTGTTAAACAAAGACACTATTTAAGATTAGATGATGATTCAGGCATGGATAAACCTTGCCATGATCAATACAATAATGTATTTAAGAAAAAGCAAATGCAGAAAGAACACTAACAAAGTAACAATACTAAAACACTGACATTATCATCTTCACACCATTCTTTTTCGCTCCTTGTGGAGCATGGAGCCACCACAGAAGAAAGAAGAGCACTCATGAGGAAACCTATGCAGTGGTGGTTCCTGCAACAATTTGTTTAACATGATAATGTTGTCAGTACAACATCATAAAAGTCGCCATCAACGACATGACTATGGGTGCAGCAGCTCTATTTATTCTTCGGGACTACACGGGACAAAAAAAAAAAAACTGACAGAAGTTGATCAAATACAGGACAGGCATGATAGACATTATCTCAACTACTTGTGCATTCTTCTTCTTTCTCCTTGTCGCACCTAACGGAGCATGCAGCCAGCACTGTACCTGCACTAACTCATGCGCTCCGTACGGAGCATGAAGTCTACATTGTAGACATGTCTCCAGAAAGCCTACACCAAGTATATACATGGTCCTATAGAGTTGGTTTCTGCAGTATCGGTTTTACTAGATCGGGTTACCATCCCCATCACAACCTCGAATCTTTTGGTGACGAGTATAATAAACGTAGTAACAACTGTCTTTGTATATACCTTACTGGGAGCAGGTATTACCGCGGCTGGTGGCACCTGGCGTGCCCTCCAACAGATCTTCGTTAAACGTATAAAGAAGAGAAAAGAAGTAGAGGTAACAGAGAAAAATGAAAACAAGGACACGTACATGTGGAAGATGAAGATGCTGATAATAGCTCACAACAAGGACATGTTAAATTAGAACAATAAAACTTAAGTAAAAACACTCTTCAAAATGTACATCAACCTGCAACGCACCCTTTTTGCCCTTCCTTAATTTATTACTGTATTCCAATGGAAATGTTGGGGACAATATAAACACCAGGATATCACACCGGAATTAATTTACAGGTACGCAACCCTCGACATCCCCGAAGTCTCCCGAACAAAGGTAGACATTGTTGTCACTGGGTCCGTTGTATGAAAATATCTTTGCTTTCTAATCCATTAACTGCAACAAATAAATTAGGGCACGTCACACAAACCTTGGCAGCAATATCGACAAAGTTACGGCAACAGATAATTAAATCAAAATAAGAATACAAACGGTAAGAATACTAAAGGCGCTAGAAGCTTTCATCGCATATTGGGAAATGTGTGGAGATCAATATAAATCAAGTCAAACGCATTTTTTTTTTTTAAATCTTAAACTCAAATGTCAATTCAGTCCTATTCTACGGCTCTCAAACATGAAGAACAACAAAAACAGCAATCAAAAAGCTAAGGACTTTCATAAATGGATGCTTATATAGAACAGAAGGATTGAAATGGTATGACAAGGTCACCATTGTAGAACAAACGAACGAACTTTATTTTCAGATAACTGATAACAAAAACCAAGAGATGAGAGGAGGACGCCGGCCACGGATGGAGACACACATTGGGGGAAACCTGTTGGTGGCGTTGCTGAGCACTCCTGGTACGGGGTCCCCGGGGTCGGAGATGCAGAAGTAGACCGGGGACACATGGAGGGGACAGATGGTGACAAGTGAAAACGACGAGACGACCATGGAATAAACTTGGGCTGATGGCATGCGACAGGAAGACTAGGCATGAGTTTGTTGAAGGCCAAAGCTCCTCGGTGAACTAAAGGATGTTAGTCCTCGACATACTTGAGGGTTCCTGGATAAATGTAGCCATTAATGTCATAGCGTCCGTTGAATTAAAAACAAAACAAGCGTTCCTTTCTAATCCATTAAATGCAACAAGTAAATTAGGGCATGTCGTAAAGTCGTGTGTAAACCCACTTCTTTGTTAATACACTATGTCGATATACAAATATGCACAGCCAATCCACGTTCAACAGACTCTGAGACATATTAAATTACACGAAGTCAAGTTCCCGCAAGATGGCGGCAGACAGAATGAATTAGGAAAAATACAAAAGAAAAAAACTGCTGCTTCGGAACTCGGTCACTAAAAGTACAAAAACGCCGGCAATTAAAAAGACTAAAACGCCGAGAACAAATCAAAAGGATTCCTTACACACTGGCAGTTACCTGAGTTGACCTACATATATGGGGGCGCGTTTTATTCAAATCACACACAAACATGAAAGCCAGCCAGAACGACAGACTGTGGAAGAGAAAGTTGTCAAGACGAATTCCTGCTTACCTGCATGACCGGGCAAACTTGCTTCACTAGTCGAGTCAAAATTCTGGCTTGTATTAATCTTAGAGGGTAGGTAAACTTACTATAAACATTTAGGAGTTTTAATATGCCTATATCATATATAATTATTGTATTTTATAGAATCATGTATAATGATTGTGTATGATTGTTGAAAAGGGAACCCACCTGAAAATAACCTACACCGGTATATAATATCACTTTAGTATTTTAGTTTTACTATGACTGTATCATGTATAATGATTATATTTTATGGAATCAGGTATAATGATAGTATTTCCTGATATGATTGCTGAAGATGAAAACCAACCTGAAATATAACCTAACAGTCCTTGTTAGGACTCATACAACTCCAACTAAATAATAACCTAACAGTCCTTGTTAGGACTCAAATAACTCCAACCTGAATATAACCTATGACTATATCATGTATAATGATTGTATTTTATAGTATCATGTATAATTATTGTGTAAGACTGTTGAAGAAGGACACCACCAGAAAATAGCCTGCACCTGTATATATTTAATATAACTTTAGATTTTGTTTTACTATGAATGTATCAGGTATACTGATTATATCTTAGGGAATTAGGTATAATGATTGTATTTCCTGGTATGATTGTTGAAGAAGAAAACCAACCCGAAATATAACCTAACAGTCCTTGTTAGGACTCGTATAACTACAACAATATTGTTAGGATATATTTTACCAGCCAGTATAGCACTTATCAGACATGGACTGGTATATTATAGGTGGAAGGAAACGGTTGTATCACACCTAGGTGTACAAATTATTGGATGTATTCATGTATTGAATTATCAGAAAGAATGTTTTGCAAGTACACACCTGTCATGTCTCGCTATTGCTAAATCATACTGAACCATGTTGTCATTCATCCTACATGCAGACACCTGAGACACGCTCATCTCATATACACTAGAAATAGGTGGGCTTGATAACAGAAATTAGCCCCTATTTTTCCTTGTTACAGGTTTATTCGTGTCATCCAACCTGAGGTGGTATGTTCGGATCAATCCAGCTGCCTGGAACTTCGCAGGAGCATAGTGGTTGTATCAGAGCTACATCCTTAGTCCCCCTCAGTCTTGGGTGGGCTAAAGGAACGATCATCAGCGGGTGTTGTGTGCATCAAATTAAGAAGGACAGAACTGTTTTAAGAGATGAGTACACATTAGTACCATTTCCGTCGGCAAGTGTGAGCAATTAACTGTCAATGAAGAAAAAGTGATTTAGCGTAGTGAGAGACAAGACTAACAGCACAGCTGATAAATTTTCTGTAATTGATTAACAGCACAGCTGATATATATAATTTTGTTCCTATAAGTGTGTGTGTGTGTGGTGGGTGGGTGTGTGTGTGTTTATATGTATGTATGTGTGTGTGTGTGTGTATATATATATATGTATATATATATATATATATATATATATATATATACATACATATATATATATATATATATATATATATATATATATATATATATATATATACATACATACATATATACGAGGGAAGGTCAAAAAATAATGCCTCCTTTTTTTTATATATGTAAATACTGCATCGGTGTGCAATTTGTAAATTTAGCAGGATTCCTCAAACACTCTTCTGCACTATATAGCATTACCACTGTAACAGTTTTAAAATGGCTGCCAAAGACGTTCGGTTAAAACAACGTTATGTCATAGAATTCCTCAATGCTGAAGGCGAGACCCCAATTCGCATCCACGAACGTTTGAAGAATGTTTATGGAGATTCAACAGTGGATTTTAGCACTGTCCGACGTTGGGTACATCATTGTGACGAAGCTGAAGTAGGTCAATCCTCAATGGCTGACGCAAAGCGGACTGGCCGTCCGTCTACCGCAGTGACTCCACACAACATTCATCGAGTTGATGGCATCATTCGTGGTGACCGTCGGGTAACACTGGATGAACTTTCTTCCATGTTGTCCATTAGTAAAGGCAGTGTCCGGAACATCATTAAAGACCTGGGTTATTCAAAACTTTGTGCACGGTGGGTACCCAGAATGTTGACAGACAGACATAAAGAAACAAGGAAAACCGCCACACACCGCTAAACGCACCATTGATGCGATTGCAGAATTTGGCTGGACATTATTACCACATCCCCCTTACAGTCCCGATCTTGCACCTTCTGACTTCCATCTGTTTGGACCACTGAAAGAAGATCTTCGCAGACATCACTTTGAGGACACCGAGACTCTTAAACGCGCCGTACGCCAGTGGTTTAGGAAAAAGGACACACATTTTTACCGTGCGGGGATACATGCTCTTGTGAGAAGATGGACAAAAACTGTATCAAATAACGGAGACTACATTGAGAAATAAATTTTTGAAGTTCTGACTTGGGGCTACATTTCAATGTGAATTTTATCTGTTTTCTTGCCTATTGACTGAAATTAAAAATTACGAGGCATTACTTTTTGATCGTCCCTCGTATATATATATATATATATATATATATATATATATATATATCTATATATATATATATATATATATATATATATATATATATATATATATATATATATATCATATGTAAACTTACAAATCCATTACATTCCATCTTCCAACATCCACCCTTCAGCACAAGAGTAGATCTGTTTCCTTGTTTTAATATCACAGATAGTTACACAGCGGGGTGGCATTTTATGACTGTCTCCACTTCCCTTTTTTAAATCACAGATCAGATCATTACACAGCCGTAACCCCACTTAAACATAAACTAATTGAACAAGTAAAATCCAACCCACACAAATACAAAATCAAAGAGAACCCCCTAAAAACACAAAAACCCCATAAAAAACACACAAACCAAACAAAACCCCCCAACCAACCAACTAAAAAACAACACAACTCAAACCACTGTCTCCACAACCCCAAACACATTAACCACAACACCCCACCACACCCAAACACCCCCAACCCACCTAACAAACAAAAAACAATATTTATTCCTAACAAACCCAAATAAATACTAACCCATACCCCACACCCCCCCACCCAAACCCCACCCACCAACCACACAACCAGAGATCAGATCAGATCATTCACAGCCGTAACTAATTTGTGATACCAGTAGTTTTCTCATACACTGGGACTTCACCATTTTCCGGCAGAAATTCTATTTCTGTATTGTCAGTACTATACTGATCCTATATACAATAAAAAACCTCACGCTACAGGGCACATCCACAAATCTGACATGAACAATAAATGCGTAAAACAAAAAAAGAGAATGTATGTTACACAGGTGGATACAGACAGCGAGAATACCTGATGCGATGAGGAAGCAATTCGGTTTGAAAATACAGTTTTGTTTAAAAATAAGAGTATAGGAAACAATTGCGGGAAACCATAGCCACACGGCACTAGGAGAAACGCCCCCACAATATTTTACTAATAAATACATCCTGGAGGGCACACTGACGAAGTTGGAGGAGCTAAAAGTGATATCACAATAACAATACACAAGACAAGACAAGCTTTCACTGCCTTGGGAAATATATGGAAATCAAGTTCAGCACAAAAATAAGAATCTTCCGCTCAAATGTTAAGGCAATTCTATTGTATGGCTGTGAAACATGGTGAACAACACATAAAAAGGCGTCACAGATTTTCATCAACGGGTGACTGCGCTGAGGAGAAGAATAAAATCAGCATCATTTCCCTTATCGCTGTCTATTCCCCCTGTGGCAGGAAGCCTGTACCAAGCATTCTCTTTCTCCTGCGGCGGTGGTTTCTGTGGCAACTTGTTTGACATGATGACGGTACCAGCCCCATGCATAACCTCAGATTAGTTGCCCTGTACATGGCCTCAGGATGCGGTAGTCCTATTTTTGTCTCAATCCTTTCTGAGACCCTGGAAACTATATGGGGAAGAAGATAAAACAGTACGATGGAAACTATATGGGGAAGAAGGATAAAACAGTACGATGGAAACTATATGGGGAAGAAGGATAACACAGTACGATGGAAACTATATGGGGAAGAAGGATAAAACAGTACGATGGAAACTATATGGGGAAGAAGGATAACACAGTACGATGGAAACTATATGGGGAAGAAGGATAAAACAGCACGATGGAAACTATACGGGGAAGAAGATAAAACAGTACGATGGAAACTATATGGGGAAGAAGGATAAAACAGTATGATGGAAACTATATGGGGAAGAAGATAAAACAGTATGATGGAAACTATATGGGGAAGAAGATAAAACAGTACGATGGAAACTATATGGGGAAGAAGGATAACACAGTAAGATGAAAACTATATGGGGAAGAAGGTTAAAACAGTACGATGGAAACTATATGGGGAAGAAGGATAAAACAGTACGATGGAAACTATATGGTGAAGAAGGATAAAACAGTATGATGGAAACTATATGGGGAAGAAGGATAACACAGTACGATGGAAACTATATGGGGAAGAAGGATAAAACAGTACGATGGAAACTATATGGGGAAGAAGGATAAAACAGTACGATGGAAATTAACAAATGTGGAACTGATGGAAGGAACCAGACATTTAATTACACGGGGAAGAAGTGAGAGAGGACAATGTAGCAAACATTGATGAAGCCAGATAATAGCAATACAATCCACTCACTGTTCCGGAACCTCAGGGTAAAAGAAACAGAGGGAGACTTATCACATAGACAAGAGAACCTGAGACAGACTCTAAGGATAAAGACACTGATAGTATATTATAGTAGAATATGTTGACCTATCTCCATGACGACAATCAACAGATGCTGATGACATCAGAAGTTGTTTTCTAAATCTGACTCTTTCATGCGTCAAGATGCGAATGACTTCATTCAAATCTCGCAATATCACCAGTTCACGACAAAGACTCCTGAAACAAAAGCAACTATGTGTAAACTCAGGGCGCCAATTCTCTGAACGTGTCATGGTGGTGCTACATACAACGTGAATTATAAACATCCAAACACGTAATGTGACATCCTTTCCATGCTACGGCTGTACTTACACGGTGTATGAACCACAGCCTCCATACACATTTCAGAGAACACTACTCTCTAACATGTTCAACGCACTGCCGGATCTAGGAACTGCCCAAGGGAGTGGCGACACAACAGAATAATACGACCCACCCCCCCCCCCCCCCCCCCCCCCCCCCCCCCCCCCCCCCCCCCCAGTTCCTTTTTATACATATTTTTAGACAATTAAAAAACAAAATAACGAATTTGTAAAAAAAAAAAAAAAAAAAAAAAAATAACAATTTGATAGTTTTATTATACACATACTCAAAAGTGTTCATTTTTAATAACTTTTTCTTTAAAATATCAATTTATAACATAATTACATAAAAGTAATGTACACCCACAAAGAGACGAAATTTGATAAGAATTCATACATATTTTATATTATAGCATAACATTTTTTTATTTGCGACTGGCCGCCCGATATCCGCCTCTTGTCATAAAGTCCTCAGTTTTTGCCGCTCCAGTGAAGTCCCGTTGTGTCGCATGCCTGGCACCGTCTTTTGCTTCAAAGTTGTATGGCGGTTCCCTTTATTGTCTTTCACTGTCCAGCCCGTAGAATGACTTGCAAACTACATTCGTCGCCTTTAGGGTACTTACCATTGTCCAGAAGCAGACATGTTTTAAGTCGTCCGTCGTAACGATTTGGGGGATTTGGGGGGGGGGGGGAGGGAAGAGAGAGATATTGGAGCGGTTGATATGAAATAAAGGTTATCAAAGTCCCAAGGAAGGGGTGATCGCCCAGTCGCCTCCTCCTTGGATCCGCCAATGGCTCAACGCTTTTATACACAACCACAAAATGGCGGGACATTGTTCTATAACGTACCTAGTTTCCGAACGACCCCGAGTACGACAACGACGGCTTATGGCAAGTCAGAACAAAGTAAAGGAATCTAACAGAAACATGCGCAATCAACCATCAACGCACGTTCTCTTCTCTCCTGTGAATTACAAACACGTGGTGCGTAACAAGTACTGGCACCAGACATAAATATCAATGTATGTACACTGCCCCGATAAGTCATCTCCTTGCTGTTTGCAGCATTTCTGGCAGGTCTTCAAAGCACCCATGTATCAATAACCCGTTGATGTCAGTACCAGAACAAGTCTAAGTAAACAGAAATGTCATTTACCCTATATACAGTCAATGACAAGTAGGAATAATGCCACCAACAAATAGTGGCAACTGAATATACCATCTAAATTGTAAATACTATACAGTATGATCGCATCTTACGCGCATTCGGTTTTACGCGGCTGGCTGACCAAGGGGGTAACATTATAAAGAGCTTTCACTGGTGTAAATTATTTACAGGCATTTTGTATAAACACATAAGATTAGGCTATTTTTAAAAAAATCTATTTAAGAACATAACATGCAAAAACAAAATCGAGCTAAATAATAAATAGAAAATACAGAAATAATATTTAAACTGGAGATGAAACAAACTATATACTTGGTAACTAAGCAAAATTCACTTTTATGTGTTCATAAATGTTAGTCACAGGAAGGATAAAAGACATATATCCTCAATCGGGTGGGGAGGAGGGCGTGCTAAGGATACCACGCTATTTTGACTATAAACGTTATATTTTTTTTACTTTATGCGGTGTCCTCAGGACCTAATCATCGCGCAAGACGCGACCGTACCATATATCCTAATTATAAACCATCAGGGGCTGGAGGTATATCTTTTCCAAGGTCTTCAGAAAATACATGTGAAGCTTTTCTGGCCTGTGCTATGCGGTCAAGATCTCCTTCGTATCTATGTCCAATTCCCTTCTCTGTGTGTGTGTGTGTTTCTGTCCAACTTTTTATTTGACAGTCAGTATTCAACGTATGTCCTGTCCAGTGCCTCAGTCACCTCTGTCTTACAACTGGTATTTATCTGGTTTGTTTCATCAGTTCCTGTCTAATGCCTCAGTCTTCTCTGTCTTACAAATGGTATTTATCTGGTTTGTTTCATCAGTTCCTGTCTAATGCCTCAGTCTTCTCTGTCTTACAACTGGTATTTATCTGGTTTGTTTCATCAGTTCCCACTGTCAATCTTGTCGTACCATTTCAATCCTTCTATGAGCAAGCACTCATTTAAGAAAGTCTGTATATATCTGATTACCATGTTGTTGTTGTTCACGTTTCACAGCCATATAAAATGACCGAACTCACATTTCAGATGAAGATTCTTATACTTGTATTGGGCTTTCATTTACTCCAAATACAATGGAAGTTTGTCCTGTCTTTTGTATTCTTACTTGATGTCATTATCTCCTACAACTCTCAGAATTCCAAAACTTATACCGCTGTATCTCCCAGAGCAACCTGGTTATCGTTTGTTGTACTTATTCTCCTCATCTGTCGTCTTTTCTCTGTGTATTTTCAAACCCAATTACTGTGACCTCTGATAGCGTGTTCTAATTTTGCCTTGTGCCTGGTTACTGTTACTTGACAGTCGACCCAAATCCCACAGTCATGACCTTGTAATTTCAATCCTTCTGCTCTACTTCTTCTTCTTTGATCCATAACCACCAACCGTCAAAGCAGTCAGCGGCCATCACACCTGGTGGCGTCTTGTAGGGCAGCAACAAATTGATTCCACTTTGCTCGGTCGGTGGCCATCCTTCGTACAGTGCCCCAACTGTGGTTCATTCTTTGCATCTCAGCTTCCACAGTTCTCCGCCAAGTTGTTTTTGGTTGGCCTCTCTTTCGCTTTCCCTCGGGGGTCCATAGCATAGCTGTTCTTGTGATGGTATCAGGGTCCCTTCTGAGGACGTGGCCAACCCAACTCCAGCGTCTGCCAGCTATGATGGTGTGCATGTCCTCCTGGTTACTCCGAATAAGTAGTTCTTGGATACTGATGGTGTTTGGCCAAAAGATTCGGAGAATTTTCCTTAGGCAGATTGTGTGGAAGGAGGACAGTTTCGACATTTCCTTCTCTGTTACTCTCCAACATTCCGCACCATAGAGAAGCACAGAAAGTACACAGCTCTCATACAGTCTTAATTTGGTGTCTGTGCTGTACTGGGAAGACTTCCAAATGTTGTTGAGAACAGCAAAGGCTGTTCTCGCTTTATTCATTCTGTTGTTAATGTCCTTGCTTGTTCTGCCGTCAGGTGTTACTATGCTTCCTAGGTAAGTAAATGTGTCTGTCTGTTCTAACTTCTGGTTCCTTAGTGTTATTGGCTCTACGCAAGCACACATTTATTGATAAATCATATTACTGTTCCAAATTATGATAAAGCTTTCCAGTTTTCTAACTTGGTACATTAGGAAAGGATTACCTGTAATGTCTTGTCTATGTACGCGTGCATAAATTCTTCTTTCCTTTCACTTTTCAACTCCCCAAGGAGCACAGGCCTTCAACAAACATTCTGGTCCACTTTCAACAAACATTCTGGTCCACTTTCAACAAACATTCTGGTCCACTTTCAACAAACATTCTGGTCCACTTTCAACAAACATTCTGGTCCACTTTCAACACACATTCTGGTCCACTTTCAACAAACATTCTGGTCCACTTTCAACAAACATTCTGGTCCACTTTCAACAAGCATTCTGGTCCACTTTCAACAAACACTCTGGTCCAGTGCCATCAGCTCAACATCTTTCCATGTCTTCTTCATCCCCCACATGTTTGTCTTCTTCATCCCCTACATGTTTGTCTTCTTCATCCCCCACATGTTTGTCTTCTTCATCCCCCACATGTTTGTCTTCTTCATCCCCTACATGTCTGTCTTCTTCATCCCCTACATGTTTGTCTTCTTCATTCCCCCACATGTCTGTCTCCTTCACCCCCCACATGTCTGTCTCCTTCATCCCCCACATGTCTGTCTCCTTCATCCCCTATGTTTGTCTTCTTCATCCCCTATATGTTTGTCTTCTTCGTCCCCAACATGTTTGTCTTCTTCATCCTCTACATGCTTGTCTTCTTCATTCCCTACATGTTTGTCTTCTTCATCCCCTACATGTTTGTCTTCTTCATCCCCTATATGTTTGTCTTCTTCATCCCCTACATGTTTGTCTTCTTCATCCCCTACATGTCTGTCTTCTTCATCCCCTATGTTTGTCTTCTTCATCCCCTATATGTTTGTCTTCTTCATCCCCTACATGTTTATCTTCTAACTTCCCTACATGTCTGTCTTCTTCATCCCCTACATGTCTGTCTTCTTCATCCCCTATGTTTGTCTTCTTCATCCCCTACATGTTTGTCTTCTTCATCCCCTACATGTTTGTCTTCTTCCTCCCCTACATGTTTGTCTTCTTCATCCCCTACATGTTTGTCTTCTTCATCCCTTACATGTTTGTCTTCTTCATCCCCTATATGTTTGTCTTCTTCATCCCCTACATGTTTGTCTTCTTCATCCCCTACATGTTTGTCTTCTTCATCCCCTACATGTTTGTCTTCTTCATCCCCTACATGTTTGTCTTCTTCATCCCCTACATGTCTGTCTTCTTCATCCCCTATGTTTGTCTTCTTCATCCCCTACATGTTTGTCTTCTTCATCCCCTACATGTTTGTCTTCTTCATCCCCTACATGTTTGTCTTCTTCATCCCCTACATGTTTGTCTTCTTCATCCCCTACATGTTTGTCTTCTTCATCCCCCACATGTTTGTCTTCTTCATCCTCTACATGTCTGTCTTCTTCATCCCCAACATGTCTGTCTTCTTCATCCCCTATATGTTTGTCTTCTTCATCCCCTACATGTTTGTCTTCTTCCTCCCCTACATGTTTGTCTTCTTCATCCCCTATATCTTTGTCTTCTTCATCCCCTACATGTTTGTCTTCTTCATCCCCTACATGTTTGACTTCTTCATCCCCTACATGTTTGTCTTCTTCATCCCCTACATGTTTGTCTTCTTCATCCCCTACATGTTTGTCTTCTTCATCCCCTACATGTTTGTCTTCTTCATCCCCTACATGTCTGTCTTCTTCATCCCCTACATGTCTGTCTTCTTCATCCCCTACATGTTTGTCTTCTTCATCCCCTACATGTCATTCTTCTTCATCCCCTACATGTCATTCTTCTTCATCCCCTACATGTTTGTCTTCTTCATCCCCTACATGTTTGTCTTCTTCATCCCCTACATGTTTGTCTTCTTCATCCCCTACATGTTTGTCTTCTTCATCCCCTACATGTTTGTCTTCTTCATCCCCTACATGTTTGTCTTCTTCATCCCCTACATGTTTGTCTTCTTCATCCCCTACATGTCTGTCTTCTTCATCCCCTACATGTCATTCTTCTTCATCCCCTACATGTCTGTCTTCTTCATCCCCTACATGTTTGTCTTCTTCATCCCCTACATGTTTGACTTCTTCATCCCCTACATGTTTGTCTTCTTCATCCCCTACATGTTTGACTTCTTCATCCCCTACATGTTTGTCTTCTTCATCCCCTACATGTTTGACTTCTTCATCCCCTACATGTTTGACTTCTTCATCCCCTACATGTTTGACTTCTCCCCTCATCCTGTTCTACATGTTTGACCCTATCTTCTTACTCTTGAGGATTTCCAGAACAAGGAAATGTCTAAATAGTGTTTTTCATCCCCTACATGGTTTGTTGTCTTCTTCATCCCCTACATGTTTGTTTCACTTCTTCATCCCCTACACTGGCGCCTGTCTTCTTCATTGTTTCATGGCCCCTACATGTTCATCTCTTCTTTCATCCTTACATGTCTAGTTCTTCTTCATCCCCTTGTGTCATTCTTCTGGCATCCTGTACTGTTTGTCTTCTTCATCCCCTACATGGCGCCTGTCTAGTTCTTCTCATCCCCTTTTTCACTGTTTAGTTCTTGTCTTCTTGTTTCATGGGCCCTGTGTAGTTGTTTCTTTCTTTCACTGGCCCTACATCTCATCTTTGTTTCACTTCTTCTAGTTCTTTCTCATCTCTTGTCTTCTTCATCCCCTACAGTCATCTCTTGTTGACTTCTTCATCTCTTGTTTCACATGGCGCCTGTGACTTCTTGTCATCTCTTGTTTTCATCCCCTACATGTTTGACTTCTTCATCCCCTACATTGTTTCACTGGCGCCTGTCCTTCTTCATCTACATGTTTCACTGACTGTCTAAGTTCTTGTCATCCCTTACATGTTTCTTGTCATCTCTTGTTTCACTGGCCCTGTCATAGTTTTGTCATCTCTTGTTTCACTGGCGCCTGTCTTCTTGTCATCCCCTCTTGTTTTGACTTCTTCATCCCCTCATCTGTTTGTTTCACTGGCCCCGTGTCTAGTTCTTGTCATCTCTTGTTTCACTGGCCCCTGTCTTGTTCTTGTCACTCTTGTTTTTCACTGGTCCTGTCCCTAGTTCTTGTCATCGGTCTTGTTTCACTGGTGCCTGTCTAGTTCTTGTCATCTCTTGTTTCACTGGTGCCTGACTCTTGTTTCACTGGCGCCTGTCTAGTTCTTCTCATCTCTTGTTTCACTGGCGCCTGTCTAGTTCTTGTCATCTCTTGTTTCACTGGCGCCTGTCTAGTTCTTGTCATCTCTTGTTTCACTGGCGCCTGTCTAGTTCTTGTCATCTCTTGTTTCACTGGCGCCTGTCTAGTTCTTGTCATCTCTTGTTTCACTGGCGCCTGTCTAGTTCTTGTCATCTCTTGTTTCACTGGTGCCTGTCTAGTTCTTGTCATCTCTTGTTTCACTGGTGCCTGTCTAGTTCTTGTCATCTCTTGTTTCACTGGCACCTGTCTAGTTCTTGCATCTCTGTCTAGTTCTTGTCATCTCTTGTTTCACTGGCACCTGTCTAGTTCTTGTCATCTCTTGTTTCACTGGCACCTGTCTAGTTCTTGTCATCTCTTGTTTCACTGGCACCTGTCTAGTTCTTGTCATCTCTTGTTTCACTGGCACCTGTCTAGTTCTTGTCATCTCTTGTTTCACTGGCACCTGTCTAGTTCTTGTCATCTCTTGTTTCACTGGTGCCTGTCTAGTTCTTGTCATCTCTTGTTTCACTGGTGCCTGTCTAGTTCTTGTCATCTCTTGTTTCACTGGTGCCTGTCTAGTTCTTGTCATCTCTTGTTTCACTGGTGCCTGTCTAGTTCTTGTCATCTCTTGTTTCACTGGCGCCTGTCTAGTTCTTGTCATCTCTTGTTTCACTGGCGCCTGTCTAGTTCTTGTCATCTCTTGTTTCACTGGCGCCTGTCTAGTTCTTGTCATCGTGAATAAATATTACGATATTATTAAAAACATAAATTGTACTATGTTTGAAGTAATAAAACACACACAAATTTACGATACACACCAAAGAAACGGACCGCAAACGTTGCCATGGAAACATCGCACACTCCACGTCTGCTTTAGAGTTTCAATTATCTTCGTCAAATAAAGTGTCCTTCAAAAAGACACTCATCACGACAGACACAATAATACCCATTATGTTCGGAACAATAAAGTCTCCGACGTTTGACAATAAAAGTACATTGTGGCTTCTGCAAATTGAAACGCTGTGAAAGAACAAATATAAGATGGCGAAATAATTTGCGTGTGAACAGGAAAGATAGAGAGAGAAATCGTCTCCTGATCATATTCATCATCGACCTTCAGCTCCCCAAGGAGCATAAGTCTTGAACAAACGTACACCAAATTTTCTTCTTTCGTTTCATCAACCAATCATCTCTCCACGTCTTCTTTATCCTCTCCATATCTTGTCTCCAGGTATCATCTCCGTGTGTTCTACCTCCCTCTACCTGGGGATTCCAGGACAATGATTGCCTGGTAATGCATGTTGTACAAATATTCAGCGTCTTCGTATCATCCCTTGTTCCACTGGCGCTTGTCTGGTTCTTGTCATCAATTCCATATTAGCGATCTTGTCATACTATCTCAATTTTATTCTGCGCAAACACTCATTTATGAAAGTCTATAGCTTTGTGGTTGTTGTTTTTGTTGTTCTCCATGTTCGTGAGCCATACAATAAGATTGACTTAACATTTGAGATAAAGATCCTGATTTTCGTGTTGGACAATATATGAAAATGATGTTCCCTCGTATAGGCCTACATAAAATGTTTTATTAAATCGCAAATGTAAAAGTGTATTTTAATTCGTAATAGCAGCGTTAATATGGTTATATAGTGTAGTTTTAACGCGTATTAATGATGTACATTTAATTTATATATGCTATAGAGTTGCTTGTTATTTAGGGCAGAGCTGTAAAAAAGCTTAATACCAATTTTCTTTACCCTATATAAATAAACATTTTCGTTCGTTCGATCGAAATAATAATTAAAGCGTATGTTATGAGCTACAAGCCCTGACAACATTTATTAGGAAAAAAACTGCCCACAAACTAACCGTAATATAACAACCACAGATTCTACCTCTTCTATCTGGGTTGAGTATAGCAGAATTATTTAAACAACAAATTCTCGTTTGATTGATACAATCTATATTATCTCTCAACCACTACTGCTGTGATTGCAAGTGCCGGAAGTTTTCGGTCTGAAAATTTCGACTGAACATTAAGTACAAGAGTAACATTAAACAACATGGCTGCCGCCGATTTTTGCAAGAGATAAAAACTGCTGAACCTTGAAAGTGAAAACGCGCGAAGCTGGCTGGCATGATGAAGGCGTGACCTTTAGAATTTGTATTCTACCTGCTATCTCTTCCAGCAGAGTAAACCAACGTGGTTCTTCATGGAATACTGGTGTACTACAAACATAACTTTTTTTTATATTCATCTGCAGTCGTCCCTGCCTATGACCAGACATGAAGTCGGAAACCGAAACGATAGGTCTTCCCAACAAAATATCCCCTGGTCAACCTTTTGACTGGTGTGTTTTGTTTTTTGTGGCGCAGACACAGGAGTAAAGTCATATGAACTGAAGGGAAGAAATAATCTTTTTTTTTTACCTTTTGAGTGAAGGGGCGGTGGAGGTACGCAGACAATATCACAGGCATCACACAACAACACGGGCTCAGACAATATCACAGGCATCATACAACAACACGGACTCACAGACAATATCACAGGCATCACACAACAACACGGGCTCACAGACAATATCACAGACATCATACAACACGGGCTCACAGACAATATCACAGGCATCATACAACAACACGGGCTCAGACAACATCACAGGCATCACACAACAACACGGGCTCACAGACAATATCACAGGCATCATACAACAACATGGGCTCACAGACAATATCACAGGCATCACACAACAACACGGGCTCACAGACAATATCACAGGCATCATACAACAACACGGGCTCACAGACAATATCACAGGCATCACACAACAACACGGGCTCACAGACAATATCACAGGCATCACACAACAACACGGGCTCACAGACAATATCACAGGCATCATACAACAACACGGGCTCACAGACAATATCACAGGCATCATACAACAACATGGGCTCACAGACAATATCACAGACATCATACAACACGGGCTCACAGACAATATCACAGACATCACACAACAACACGGGCTCACAGACAATATCACAGGCATCACACAACAACACAGGCTCACAGACATTATCACAGGCATCACACAACAACATGGGCTCACAGACAATATCACAGACATCATACAACACGGGCTCACAGACAATATCACAGACATCACACAACAACATGGGCTCACAGACAATATCACAGACATCACACAACAACACGGGCTCACAGACAATATCACAGACATCATACAACAATATGGGCTCACAGACAATATCACAGACATCACACAACAACACGGGCTCACAGACAATATCACAGACATTACGGGCTCACAGACAATATCACAGACATCACACAACAACACGAGCTCAGACAATATCACAGACATCACACAACAACACGGGCTCACAGACAATATCACAGACATCACACAACAACACAGGCTCACAGACAATATCACAGACATCACACAATAACACGGGCTCACAGACAATATCACAGACATCGCACAACAACACGGGCTCACAGACAATATCACACAACAACACGAGCTCACAGCAACTAATGCCACACACTTGGCTCAAGAACGAAAAATGTCAGCTCCCCCACGACACTTCACATGGTTGGACAGAAAAATAAGTCAGACTGATAGAAACACAATACAGACATTAGACACATCACTAGGACAAACAGGAGTAATGTGGCGTAACACAATACCTCCTCCCCACCATCAACAGAAACGTAGAAAATGGTGGCACCTGACTTTCGGTTGTTAGAACGGCCGAAAATGAAACCATAATAATGCTAAAAGATGACACTTTGTCATGAGTGTTTGACCTGTTATGACAGCGTGGTCAAAACTTTTCGTTTTCAGTGTTCATACCAGCTGTCCCCCAGTCAGACAAGTGTTTCGGAGCTTTTATCTTCTTTCCACTCTAAAGGGGCAGGCCCACTTGTGTCATGACTCCCAATCGTCAGCCTCCCGTTATCTCTTTTCTCCGTCTGCTCTGGGAAGTGAACCCACTCCACCTTAGTTGCGACTTTCAACTTCGTTCCTGGCTTTATCCATGCAGTCAGTTTCAGTGCCCAACTTACACACGTGACCCTCCTTATTTTTGCACTTATCCGAGAAAGCTAGGAATTGATGTGTGTGGAAATCAAGCACAACACAAAAATAAGAATCTTGAACTCAAATGTCATGTCAGTCCTATTGTATGACTCTGAAATATGGAGACAATCAGAAAGATAGAGACTTCCAGAAACGGGTGCCTGCGTAGAACAAAAGGATTGAAACTGTATGAGAAGATCACAAATGGTGAACTGATGGGGGGAAAACTAGACAAACGCCAAATGGTGAACTGATGGGGGAAGGGAAACTAGACAAACGCCAAATGGTGAACTGATGGGGGGAAAACTAGACAAACGCCAAATGAGACAAGAGGTGATGAGAAGACACTGTCTTTAGATCAGACAAATATTAAGAAAACCAACAGAACTGTTTTCTTACCTCCAATGTGAGAAAAATACAAAGGTGCCCAAAACACACATTATCAATTTAAAGAAGTCTGAGGTCATGACGCTCAATGTGAGCAACACTGAGCCCATATCAGTAAGGAATCAGCAACTGGTACAGACAGATACCTTCACATACCTAGGAAGCATAGTAACACCAGACGGTGGGGCAGGCAAAGACATCAACATCAGATCCTCCCAATACAGCACAAGCACAAAATTAAGATTATACCAGAGTTGCGTGCTTTTTGTGCTTCTCTATGGTGCGGAATGCTGGAGAGTCACAGAGAAGGAAATGTCAAAATTGTCCTCTTTTCACACAACATGCCTAAGAAAAATTCACCGAATCTTTTGGCCGAATACCATCACCAACCAAGATCTGCTTACTCGTAGCAAGCAAGAGGACATGCATACCATCATAGCTGGCAGACGCTGGAGCTGGGTTGGTCATGTCCTCAGAAGAGACCCCGATGCCATCACAAGAACAGCTATGCTTTGGACCCCTGAAGGAAAGTGAAAGAGAGGCCGACCAAAAACAACTTGGCGGAGGACTGTGGAGGCTGAGATGCAAAGAATGAACCAGAGTTGGGGCACTGTACGAAGGATGGCCACCGACCGTGCAAAGTGGAATCAATTTGTTGTTGCCCTACAAGACGCCACTAGGCGTGATGGCCACTGACTGCTTTGACGGTCGGCGGTTAAGGATCGAAGAAGAAGAAGAAAACACACATTGAATACTGGCGACAGACATTAAAGAAAACATCGAAAGATGACACAGGACAGGAAAACTGAGCGTGTGCTCCATTGGGAACTGAAAGTTATTGATTGACTGAATGACAAGTGAACTATTTCTTTCAAAGTGGATGATTTCACTGTATTCCTCACATTAGTCTCTTTTTCACTGGTATTCTTGGGCGCTTTCAAGGAATTAACACTAGCCTCTCTGTCACTGGTGTTCTTTCAAGGTATTCCCAACACCAGTCTTTTTGTCACTGGTATTCTTGAGTTCACCCGTGTGTTACCGGGGCCCGAAAGGGGAGCAAAGAATAGTAACACTGCACCCTACCACGCATGTCGTAAAAAGCGACTAAGGAGGGTATGGGCATGGGGCTGTTTACCCCATCCCGTAAAAACTTCGCACAGTGGGCTGATCACCTGCTTGCCAACCAATCTGATTACGGAAACAATGATAGATTGTTTGGTCTGTTTTTGTTCCACAAAGACGCCACTAGGCGTGGTGGAAACAGCGATAGATCGATCAAGTTGTTGTTGCCCTAAGACGCCACTAGGCGTACTGGCCACATACTGCTTTGCCGGTTGATGGCTAAGGATGGAAGAAGAAGAAGAAGATTCTTGAGTGCTTTCAAGGTATTCCTAACACTAGCCTCCTTATCACTGGTATTCATGTGTGCTTTCATGGTCTTCCTAGTACTAGTATCTTAGTTACTGGTATTCTGTGCTTTCATGGTATTCCTAATACTAGTCACTGGTATTCTTCTGTGCTTTAATGGTATTCCTAACACTAGCCTCCTTATCACTGGTATTCATGTGTGCTTTCATGGTCTTCCTAGTACTAGTATCTTAGTTACTGGTATTCTTCTGTGCTTTCATGGTATTCCTAATACTAGTCAATGGTATTCTTCTGTGCTTTCATAGTATTCCTAACACTAGTCTCCTTATCACTGTAAGTCTTAACGCTATTCTGTGAATCTACATCTCTGCTGTCTTTATAGATTGTCTTGTAAGTTTACAGGTCATGACATTTGCCAATATGACACATGATTACACAACATAAGGCACAATGTAATCACAGTATTAAGTACGACATTATTCACAAATAACCCTGGATGGCAAGGCAGTTACAGCTCCTGCTTCTCAACGTGATGGGACTTGGTTCGAGTTACGTTGCGCTATTCCAAGATGAATACATGGGAAGTACCTATATGACTGCTCTTGCGTTGGGAAAGGCAAATGCAGCGAGGATGGAAACTGCTCAACCTCACCTCATAAAGCTGATACTAGCACAGTGAATTCTCTTTCATTCCACTCCCCTGTGGTGGTTCACAACAATGTCCTTCCCCCATGTCATCATCAGTATCGTCTTTCAGCTACCCAAGGAGCATAGGCTTTCAACAAAGCTACACCAAGTGTTTCTGTCACATGACATCAGCTCAAATGTTTCTGTCACATGACATTAGCTCAAAATGTTTCTGTCACATGCCATTAGCTCAAAATGTTTCTGTCACATGCCATTAGCTCAAAATGTTTCTGTCACATGCCATCAGCTCAAAATGTTTCTGTCACATGCCATTAGCTCAAAATGTTTCTGTCACATGCAATTAGCATACCTGCCAACCTGTACGAATTTTTCGTACAATGTATGTATTTTTGATACTATTAGCAGTGTACGGCCTTACAGACTCGTTGTACGGATTTTTCTTACCTAAAAAAAATAAAAAATCGAAATTTTTTTTTTTTTAATTCTAAAAATATTTTCCAACTCAAGTTTTTAAAAATTTTAAATCAGAAAATATTTTCTAGCCCAGGTTTTTTTTAAACCAATTTTTTTATTCCGGGAATCTCGGCATCTGTTTTTAAACTGAAGTCTCTCGCAGCAACCAATCAAATCCTTTTATACCCAACAATTCGGCAAAAACTTTGAATTTGGCCTCAAACACTTTTGGCTTTCAGCGTGACATGACGTATTTTTAAAGTTACCTGTTATCAGCCACGCTTGCCAAGACACTTCGACGTCAATTTGTTTAATAACAGCTAAGTACCTATAACTTGGTTAAATATTGCTGTTGTTTTGCTTTGTTGCAATTTAATCGCTGTCATAATCTTTCCAGTTATATCTTGCCCTTCAGTATATTTCCGATAAATTAATGTCATAATACTCTGTGTAGGCCCTGCACAACTAAAAAAAAAAAAAATTTGTTTGCGTTGAGTAGGCCTACTTTATTCCGGCGATCGAGATTCACTGCTTTATTTTTCATAAAGCGGCAATCTATTATCACTGGTCTAGGCTATCAATTTTTAAATAATAATTTTGTAAATTTTTGGTAGTACATTTTTTCTTCCTAGATTAATATTCTGTTCACAATTTAGTTAATTTTTTTATTTTTTGCTGTTGCTTTGCTTTGCTTCGTTGTATTTTATTTTTGTCGTTCTCTTAATCTTTCCAGTTATATTTTGACCATTTCAATATTTCCAATAAATTAAGATCATAAAATTTTGTGTAGACCCTACAAAAGTGGAAAAATAAAGTTTATTTGCATTGAGTAGGCCTACCTACTTTATTTCAGTGGTCGAGATTCGCTGCTTTATTTTTTAATAAAGTGGCAATCTATTATCACTGGTCTAGGCTACCAACTCTTAAATAATTTTGTAAATTTTTGGTGTTACGTTTTTCTTCCTAGATTTGATATTCTGTTCATAATTTGTAAAATTTTTTTTTTTTTTTTTTTGCTGTTAGCTGTTTGCTTTGCTGTATGTTTTTTTTTTTTTTGTGTCGTTCTCTTAATCTTTCCAGTTATATTTTGATCATTTAAATATTCTGCAAAGTGCTAAAAGTGCATGTGTTGATTATAATACAAAACACTGTGCATCGAAAGAATAGTACCTCACGATCACTAAGTTTTTTATATGTAAAGAACAGCATGAGACTATTAGCATGTTTTATACCACATTAATTCAAATGCTAATAGACATAAATGTCATTTCTCGTTTTAAAACTGTATCGTGTATAATTTATTAATATATTCTTTGTGTAAGGGTTTTTTGGGTGTTTGTAAGGATTTTTTTGGTCCGGCGTACATATTTTTGTCTCAGGAGGTTGACAGGTATGAATTAGCTCAAAATGTTTCTGTCACATGCATTCAGCTCAAAATGTTTCTGTCACATGCCATCAGCTCAAAATGTTTCTGTCACATGCATTCAGCTCAAAATGTTTCTGTCACATGCCATCAGCTCAAAATGTTTGTCCCGTGTCTTTAGCTCAAAAGATGGAAAGTATATTTCTCAGAACTCCTTGATGGTGAGCAAGGTCAAGCATCAGAAATGATAACCACTAGCACAGAAGAGAAAACCAAAGGTGGTGAAGATGACATAACGATGGAAGAACTGAAAGCAGCACTGGAGAAAATCAAGATGGGCAAAGCAGCAGGGCATGATGGTATAACACCAGAAATGGTTAAGTACATGGGAGCATCAGACGACCTATTACTCTTAAGGGTCCTACAGGCAGCGTGGTGCAACAAGGCCATACCAAAGGATTGGGAGATTGCCATCATAACACCGATTTTCAAAAAGGGTGACAATTGACAACGTGGAAACCATAGAGGCATATCCCTTCTCAGTGTCCATGGTAAAATCTACTCTAGAATCCTAGAGCAGAGACTCCGACGCCTAGCTGAGCAACAATTGGACAAAGTCCAGTGCGGATTCCGAGCAAACCGAAGTACTCAATTCCTAATCTTCACACTCAGACAGCTGAGTGAAACGGCCCTTGAGTATAAGAGTGAGATCCATCTTTGTTTCATAGATCTGGAAAAGATGTTTGACAGGGTCCCCTGGAGCAAACTTTGGGACTGTTTAGCAAGGAAGAACATTCCAGCACCTCTGATTCATGCTATACAGAGCTTCTACAAGTCTTGCAGAAATTATGTGAGGACAGCAAACCATAAGTCAGAAGAGTTCAGGACCACCACTGGTGTAAGACAAGCTGATATCCTGTCACCTTATCTTTTCATACTCCTCATGGATGATGTCATAAAGGCATGTAAGGAGAGAACAAGAAAGTATTCAGTGGGATACTGAAAGATGAGACAGGTCTGTATTTCAGAGCTGGCATTTGCTGATGATGTTGCCCTGATTGTTAAATCAGAGGCAAATCTCCAATCCAACCTGCAAGCCTGGAAGGAAGAGCTGGATGGTCATAAGCAGCTCTAAAACAAAATCCATGGTGATATCACGAGAAGAAAGAAGACATCAGATTAAGCTGGGAGAACAGGTCCTGGAGCAGGTCGACCACTTTAAATACCTTGGAGCTATTATAGACCGAAAGGGAGGCATCAAAGAAGAGTTGGCCACTCGAAAAGCAGCAGCTGGGAGACTTTTTCAGCCCATAAATCGAGGATTCCTCAGCAAGAGAGAGGTTGGTAAGAAAACGAAGATGGCTGTATACCGCTCCACCTATGTCCCGATTTGACATATGGATGCGAGTCATGGGCAATGACTACAACCCACAAAAGCCAGATCCAAACCTCAGAAATGAGGTATCTGAGGAAGTTGGTTGAAGTAATAAGAAGAGACATGGTCCGCAACCAGATGATACGTCAAGGCCTAAAATCCCACCCCCTGCAGACCCAAGTAGAACAGTCCCAACTAAGATGGTTTGGCCATGTCTGCAGAATGGGAGAAAATCGGCTAGTAAGACAAGCATGGGAAACAAAGAGCCAGGTATCCAGACCCCCAGGACAACCCTGAGTCCGCTAGGAGGACAACATTAGACAATCTTTGAAGGACCAAGAACTAGAATGGAACCAGGCCAGGAGGAAGACAGGCGATAGGATAGTGTGGCGCTCTCTCTTCCAAACCTCTACACCTCATGGTAGAAGGGGAACGACTAAGTAAGTCTACTTCTTCTTTGATCCTTAACCGTCAACCACCAAAGCAGTCAGCGGCCATCACGCCTGGTGGCGTCTTGTAGGGCAGCAACAAATTGATTCCACTTTGCTCAGTCGGCAGCCATCCTTCATACAGTGCCCCAACTCTGGTTCATTCTTTGCATCTCAGCTTCCACAGTTCTCCACCAAGTTGTTTTTGGTCGGCCTCCCTTTCGCTTTCCCTCGGGGGTCCATAGCATAGCTGTTCTTGTGATGGTATCAGGGTCCCTTCTGAGGATGTGGCCAACCCAACTCCAGCGTCTGCCAGCTATGATGGTGTGCATGTCCTCCTGGTTACTCCGAATAAGTAGTTCTTGGTTGCTGATGGTGTTTGGCCAAAAGATTCGGAGAATTTTCCTTAGGCAGATTGTGTGGAAGGAGGACAGTTTCGACATTTCCTTCTCTGTTACTCTCCAGCATTCCGCACCATAGATTAGTAAGTCATTAGCTCAAAATCTTTCCATGTCTACCTCATTTATGTTTTGTCTGTCACCAGGTTTCTCCAAGTGTTCTTTTGTTTCCCTCCGGCTCTCTTGAATCTGCCACTAAGGAGGGTTGTGCATGGCTACCCCCATCTTGTATAAGTTTTAAGCCACAAAAAACATTTTCCTTTTCACTCCCTGTGGTCAACTAAATTGTTAAAACTAACTGATGTTAATTTTTGTTTTGAATTTGCTGGTCCGTTCTCTGGTCAGCACATGCCTTCACTTACTTCTGGCCAAGCTCTCCTGGTTAACATCATCTGTTCAATTTATTTCCACCCTCTCTCTATCCTTCATTTATTTCTCTCCAGTTCTCAAAGCATTTTAAAACCGTGCTCTATTTCTTTTACCATTGGTATTACAGCAAACAACTGCCTTGTAATGCTATTAACTGAATTTGTCAATGTGAATCCTATCAAACATCAATGTATTTTCTTGACCACACATTTAAAGATAAGAGATAAGATTAAACACGGTTTACTTTCATCCACTCATTCCATGCCCTTCAGTTCCCCAAGGATCACAGACCTTCAACAAATGTAAGCCGTCTTCCTGTACTATGCCATCCAGTTCACGGTCTTTCCACCATTTTCATTTCTGTCTCCAGTTCTCTTCTCCATGTGTTCTTCAGTCTACCTTAAGCTCTCATACTCTGGGGATTGCAGAACAAGGACTGGTCTTGATGGTTTAATTACTACAGTATATTATATCTATAAACTGCCTGTCTGAGGCTGGCTACCTCATCATGTAAAGCAAATTTTCACTGAAACGACCACTGCAAGATTATGTGACTGCTTGGTCCAGTCCTCCTACTGGGGGACCAGATGCAGTGGTGGCTCCATGTTCTTCTTCTTCTTCCTCGTTCGTCCTGAAAAGGACGGTTGCGTTGTGTCTGTTTACGCCGGAGCTGTGATATCTGCACCTTTCGGTCGACACATCCGACTTCAGCACGGCATTTTTTGGGACCAGGTTTGCCTTCCCTCTGCGATCCCTACTCTCTCAGTCAGACTGCAGTGATGCAGCCTGTTTCCAGGACCACCATGTGGAGGTGGAGTAGGGTCTTGGTCAGCTCTGGTTCGCTGACCCTGATGCAAGCAGTCAAGCTATGGGTCGCTGACTGCATTCTCTATTGCTGCATCTTTGGGTCCCGGCTCCATGTTCCGCAAGGATCACAAAGGAAAATTAATCGGATTGGCAAACACACGACACATCATCAGTAACCTTCTGGTTGTCAGTTGTAAACATTATAAAAGTAACAGTAGTCCCATAGCACAGCAGATACTGCCAAATGGGACTGAAGTGTTAGAGATCTCACTACACCAGGTCCAGCTTAGTGAGGTGAAGTGACCAGTTTCCTTCTTCCTGCATTTGTCTAGTCTAACAAGAGCTGGGTTGGGTACCCATTACAGCTGGGCAGATCGGATCTTGACACTACCAGGTTTCGAACCTGAAATATGGTAACTTTTTGGCGGAAGGTAAGTGCTCAAATCACTCTTTACGATAAAGCAAACACCACATGACTAAAAGCCTTCTGTAATATTGAAATATTGATCCTCTCTCCCCATCTACTGAGTCTTTGCTATGTTCTTATACATTACTCTACTGTTGGAAAACACATGAGCTTAAACAGGAGCTAATATTTTAACACAGACTCGTTAATTTCTTTTGTAGTTTCATTCCACAAAGCCCAGCTTATGTACACTTAATAACCCAACAACATTTCATTGTTTAACCAATTATCATAACAACTCTGGTAAATATATCTAATTATTCTACATGACAGAATCAGCAGCCACGTCCCAGATATCAACAGCACAATTAAACTCCTTCAATTAAATGACACATGACTGACGTAAAGACCTTGATGGTTGCTAGCAAGACAACATAAATCCGACTTGTCATCTTTAGTACAAAAAAAAGTTCATGAACACCGTCATTTGAACGCTTTTCTTTGTTAATGGTAACTATTTTCGGGAGAGTATATATAATGGAAACAATACCATTTTTCAACACGGTTGCATTCCTCAGCTGTGACCAACGTACATACGGCGAGAATTATGTTATTTTAGCTGCAGATTGGGCAGCCATCTTATCATCTTGATCATTATGTGTCAAACCGTCCAAATACAATTCACTTTGGTATGTTATTGGCTCATGCACACCAATCTTTACGCACTTTTTCTTTGTCGAGCGCTATGAATTTCGTGAAAGAATTAAAAAAAAAAAGAAAATAAAACCAAAGTATTTGTTTTATTTAACACCCACGCCACCCAAGTTGCACACCGCCACCCAAGTTGCACACCGTGCATTGCCCACTTTTTTTCTGGAGCGAGTTACTAATTTGAGTGAGACCGACAGACGTAGCATTCATCTGTAATTATGTTAGTGTAGACGTCAAACAAAGTTTAGTTTTTTTTTAACTAATGATGATAAATATCCAGTTCAAACTCTGATGGGTTTATAATTAGGATATATAATGTTTGCTAGTCCAAATAGTATGTACAATCGCTGTTGTACAAAAATGTCATTATATCTTCTGACCAATCATTGTAAATAGGGCAAATCAAAATGATCAAATTGTGTATGTACAAAAACCTAAGGAGAAAAAAAAATGACAAAATAAAACAAACAAACAAAAACAAAGAATTGGGAGAAAGGTGTAAAGGCCTGGGATGTTTATGCATCCCAGAAAATTCCTGGGGATTACACTGGGCTTTATTCAACAGACAATGCATTTGTTTAAATATGCACTCACGCACAAAACATTCATGAATAATGACAAAAAAATGTAACAGAGGAGGAGATAACCAAATCCACTAAACTGAATGTGAAACTATAAACATAGTCTAGAAACTATAAAGACAATTTAGAAACTATAAGCATAGTTTAGAAACTATAAACATGATTTAGAAACTATAAACATAGTTTCATCATCATCATCATCAAGTACCATGCCTAGTGGCATAGGAGATCATGTCTCTCCACAACTTCCTGTCTCCAGTACAATTTATCAACTCTGCCGTTGACTTCTTTCCATGGCACGATGTCAAACTGTCCAGTATTTGTTCTCTTTGTCTTCCCCTATCTCTTTTTCCTTCAATCTTACCTGTTGTTACGATATATTCCAGCTTTCATCTTCTCTTAACATGCCCAAAAAAAGTGAATTGCTTCTTTCTAACTTGTGAAATAAGTTTCCTTTGTGCAGTGGCCTCTTTCAGGACATCCTCATTACTCTTTTTGGCTGTCCATGGTATTTTTAACATTCTTCTGTAAAACCACATCTCTGTGGCCTCTAGTGCCTTCCCCGCTTGTTTGCCAATTGTCCATGACTCAATCCCATATGTCAGAATTGGTTCTATATAACACTGAAGAACCCTCTTTCTTACTTCCAATGACAAAGAATTGTTGCATAAAATACTCTTCATTTTACAGAATGCTGCTTTTGCCTGAGCTATTCTCCTCTTCACTTCTGAGATGCATCTACCATTCGTTGTTATTAATGTGCTTAGGTATTTGAAATTAGTGACTTGTTTTAAAACTGTTCCATTCCAAACATAGTTTAGGAACTATAAACATAGTTTAGAAACTATAAACATAATTTAGAAACTATAAACATAATTTAGAAACTATAAACATAATTATTATAGTAAAAGTATTTTTTTTTTTCATATCTATCCCCCCTCATCCTTTATGATAAATCCTTGACAAAATAAGAAAAACATGCATTTATAAACTCCACTTCGTCACCACCTATATAACATATATCTTAATCCTAAAAATATCCCATACTAAAAGGTAATTCACTACGTATTTTACTGCACATTATTTATTCCATGGTTTCAAATGTGCAAACAATGTAATACAATAATAAAAGTTGTTAAAATCCTACCCACTGTGAGAATTGAACTTACATAATATTTTTATTGCAAAACTGGTTAGCTACAAACTGTATGCCAAGATCAAAGAACAAAATAAGAGTTAACCAGAATATAAGACAAATGATGCAATAGCTGTCCTGATTGCCTTTGTTATGGTGTGCTAATAGCCTCTGGGATTTTTCACACAAGAATGCATAATTTGCACGTGTGTGTATTTTTTTATTGACAGAGAAGGATATCCTGTTCAACCTCTGATGGGTTATAATTAGAATACATAGTGTTCACAGCTCTATATAACATATTCATTGTCCACCATAAGCTTATGGCATTATCCCTCCGTCATTTAATTTATACAGGGTAAACAAAAATGTATAAATGTGTGTGTGTTTTTATTCACAAAATGGTAGGGTTGAAATAAATATAGCTGAAGTGGGACATGTGTTCGATACAGTCTTAAAAAAGAATTCAGAGACTTACCCCATAAGGGGTAAGAGTTAGGAGTCCTAAACCTAACCTTAATCCTAACCCTAACGACGTGAGTGACATTAGGATGACACTGAAGAACAAGTCATTCTTCACGTCAACTGTTGTTCAGTGTCATAAAATGGTAGGGTTGAAATAAAGAAGAGTGGGAGATGTGTTCCATATAGCCTTAAAAAAAGAATTCAGAGACACAGTGATAGGGTAAAGATTAGGATGTGGGCAACTTATTTGTATAAAAAGCTGAACAGGATAGATAATTAGGAAATAATTTGGAGTATGTAGATCCTACATGCATTTACATATGGATGTACATAAACATTATGTACCTTATCCTTGGTCTTACAGAGCTTGTTGATCTAATACTTAAACATTATATTCCATCTCTAACTTTTATGGGGCTCATCTCGTGGAAATAGAATAACACAAAGAGGTGCTAGAACAGTTAGGAATGAAAAGATAAATAATGAATGAGATCAAAGTCAGGAAGATAATATATTTTGGTCATATAAAAAGACATAACACCTTTGGTCATATAAAAAGACATAACACCTTTGGTCATATAAAAAGACACAACACCTTTGGTCATATAAAAAGACATAACACCTTTGGTCATATAAAAAGACATAACACCTTTGGTCATATAAAAAGACATAACACCTTTGGTCATATAAAAAGACATAACACCTTTGGTCATATAAAAAGACGTAACACCTTTCTGAAAACAGTTAAAATGAAGAAAAGTGGGATGTGTTTTTCAATGTCATCTTAATAAGTTGCCCACGTTGTTAGATTAGGATTCCTTAACCAAACCCTAACCCTTATTACTGCATCTCTGAATTCTGTTTCGAGGCCGTATTGAACACACGGCCCACAGTTCTGCACTTCAACTGCTGAAAACCATAATGGATGAAGAGTTGAAGGCAAACGTGCAAGATAAAAATGGCACTCTATGCGGAAAGATAACATCATGAGATGTGCAGGAAAGAGCCATTCAGAATGCACCAACAAGACAAGACAGAATAAATGTTGGAGATACAATGCAGCCGACCTTAGGCCTATATGGGAAGTTGGCAGCTGATCTGGATCTCCAAACTTTGGGTAAACTCATGGCTGGCTGAAATAAAAAGTCGGAAAAAAATAACTTCAGCAACAGGAACTCAAACCTACTACAAGCTGACCGGTATGTTCTGAAGTTTAGAACCGGAGATTTACTGCAACCTGCTATTGAATACTGCAGGACACGAATATTAGGCCTATTAAAAAAATATCCACACAAATGACTGTCGCCGACTCGGTTTTACGTCAGTTACGTTGTTGTAGGCCTAATGCTCAAATGTTATCGACACTACACATCTACAGATAATCAATTTGCATAGCCCAATAAACACCACACACTGCCAAATGTTTAGTAACTTACAGCTTCTAATCATATAAAAACTCCATTAGCCTACTGAAAGTCCATCAGCAAAGATCTTGTCTGCACAATCCATTCCACGACACGAATTGGTGGGGGAAATGGTAATGCTTGACCTCAAACACTGTCAAGTCGATCTGTTTACAATACCTAGCCAGAGACACTTGGGTGCACCTAAAACAATTTAATCGCGCAGACCAAGATATATTCCCGTTTTGTGCAGTTGGAATGCACACATGAAAATGACAAGAACTTACCCCATAAAATTCACAACATCACAGCAAGTAGTTCCAGTATCCGAGGGACTTACAATAACGAGCGATTATTGTTCAGTATATTGGTAGTTTCATCCGGATTTTTACATGGCGCAAGCTAAATTTAAATTAAGCTGCAGAATCTTCCCTAGAATAAAATTGTGTTGTTAAGAATAACTCTCAAGTTGATCGGAAAAAAAAAAAAAAAATACAAGAAGAAGAAGAAGTATAGAGTTGATGCTTAAGCTTTCTTTCCACATTTTATTTTTAATTTAATGATGAAAAATACCTCTTTCAACCTCTGATGGGTTATAATTAGGATATATATTGTTTTCAATTTCAAATAGTATGAGCAACTGCCGATATGGGAAAGTGGCATCACATTTGTCAAATCATTGTAAATAGGACAAATCACAATTACCAATTATGCTTGTATGTTTAAAAAAAAAACCCAAACAAACAAAAATGAGATAAAACCTAACAAAACTAAACAAACACAACAAACCAAAATAATATTAAGGGGAGGGGTGTAAAGGCCTGATATAACTGACTTTAATAGGTATTTAATTGACTTTCGTCTGTTAAAAGTCATATACATTGTAGGAACGGCATCAGACCTTCACCTTCCCAATTACTATTTATTAACTTTTGTTCTTGTTAAATACTGTCTAACTATATTATGCAGTTCCCTAGGTCTTTCCACATGTCAAACTGTAGATGAACGTATTGTAATTAAATTATATCCTCTTATTAACATGATGAATATTAAAAAATAATTTCTTACAGGCTTTATAAGATATCGCAAATGGATCAATGGCCATTTTCGAAAAGTCCGTATGCAGTCGAAGTTAGTTGAAACTAAGACATGTATCTTTCTCCCTTTCTTTTAAATCCATGAACAGCGAGGGTTTAACGCTGCAGCTCGCTCATTTCTTGAAGCCAACAAGCAAAGCACTATATAATAATGTAATAATAATAATAATAAAGCACTTTATGTGTTCTTGAAGTGGTGGTTTCTGTAGCTATTTATTTTATATGTTGGGGTTGTCATTCTCATATAAAACCTCTTATTCCGTTTCTTACGACATGCCTGAGGGAGCGATGATCATATTATTTCTTATCTATCTCTAGGAACCATACTGGACGGGACATCTATACGTACAATTAAATTCAAACATAACATAACCATGTACCCACATGTATTAAATAACGTATATTTATACTTTAGATAGATGAAAAATTAATTTAGGATGCCCTCATTAAAACAGAAGAAAGTCGTCATTTAATCAATACAATAAGGACCAGGCAGTCAAAGTTATTTGGAAACTTGATTAAAAAATTGAGAGTTTTGTAACAAATGGTAATTCAGCCCAAAGACAAGAAGATGAAGAAAGAGAGAAAATGCTTTGACAAAATGTTTTGGAAAAAAATTGAAGCTGCAACTGATACAAGACAATAAAGGCCATAGGAAATCGAGAGACATGATTGCCAGAGTCATCCGGCGTGATATTCAGTAGATGCAGGAATTTCTTTTTTTCTTTGGCCTGTTATGAATTTTAACTCTAATTAAATAACATTTTAATTGCGCAAACATTAAAACAAGCAATTAATATAACTTGAAGTAACAAGAAGAGACATGGTCCGCAACCAGACGAAACGACAAGGCCTAAAAACCCACCCCCTGCAGACCCAAGTAGAACAATCCAAACTGAGATGGTTTGGCCATGTCTGCAGAATGGGAGAAGATCGGCTACCACGGCAAGCATGCAAAACTAAGAGCCAGGGATCCAGACCTCCAGGACGACCCAAAGTCTGCTGGAAGGACAACATTAGACAATCTTTGAATGACCGAGGACTAGAATGGAACCAAGCCAGGAGGAAGACAGCTGATGGAGTAGTATGGCGTTCTCTCTTACAAAACTCTACACCTCACGGTAGAAGAGGAACGACTAAGTAAGTAGGTAAGCAATACAACTGCTGACAGAGAAAATAGATGGCGTGATTTAATGCACATTCAAACCTTTTTACTTCTGACTGATGAAGTCAAAAAATATATATAATTCACTAATTGTAATGTTGTAACGCATAATTTCATATCATGTCATTAATACCTGCTCTCTGCCTTAACCTACAGGTCAAATGCTGAGAGAGAAAAAGCCAAGAAGCAATAAAAACTTTTAAAATGCTTGTAAAAATGGTCTTTTAATGAAAAATTATTGAACATGCCAAAGGATAAAAAAATATGCAGATACCATGCTTCCATTTTTAATATTAAAAGGAATATAGTAATAAAAAAGTGGCTTAATATAAAGATCTTTTTCAGAACATATTAATATATGTCTTGAACGACAACAGTTACAACAAATCACATGAATTTATAATTAAACGTGTATTGTTTATATTACTTACCTTACAAATGTAGAAAAATTTATTAGCGGCACTGGGAAAAGTAAGTTGTAGAGCGAGATAATTACTACATCAATCATGGCAAAGAAAATGATTTGTTCCGACAATAAATTAATTGTAAATAAGTATACGTGTTGTTTATGTTGCAAACGCACTAGGTTTCTCTGCTCAGTATTAAACGTGTTGTTTCTATTTTAGTTGCAAAATAACTTGCTTTATACAGAACCATAAGTGTAAATTTTCTCTGTTTATTAAGACACGATTTGTTATATCCATGCTTAAAACAGAGGCATATTTTAGGTACCTTTCTGTATTGGGAAATATAGCATCTAACAACTAAATAGAGGCAGCGATGATGGAAGAGTCCCCATCGAGGCCAGCTCCTTGACGTGGAGATGGGGCTCAAATACAGCCATCAGCGGCTGAAAAACCAAGACTGGCCAGGCCCTCCTACACTCGAGCAAGACCACAGTCTGCCCTAGCAAGTCAAGGTGCTGAAGACGGAGGCAACCAGCCAAGAGGCGCACCACAGCAATCAGGATGCCACGCACATGCGCTATGGAAGTATGCCTATATCTGCAAAACGTTATGGCACTCGCCCTGTGACGGACTCCCAGGCAGGTCGGTGCAGTGCCGGGCCCTCTGCCTCGGAAGGGCCCAACCCCTACTACTGGGGGTCCTTCTCAATTGCCCCGTGGAGCCAGGAGGCATGAGAATAGAATATGGATCTCTGTATGAACTACAAAAGACAGTGAAGTTTATACAAGAAACAACATTGCAGATATAGACAATATAGTTCAAGCGAACGAAAGAAGAAGAAGAAGAAGATGGAAGAGTGAAGCGATGATACGAAGACAAAGTGTAATATTGACGACGATTGTGTTGTGATCATGCTATCTATGATTTGTCAGCCGCAGAACGCAGTGAATTTTCTTCACTTATATTTTAATTTGGAAAGGAGAGGGCGCACACATATACATTCACACAATTTTACAGTTTTGATTTACTATATTTGGACTGAGTGGAAAGGGGGGGGGGAGAGAGAGAGAGAGAGAAAAGATACTATATCGGAAATCTGGTTTTATTACATTATTATTTTTTTTTTTCGTACGCCCGCTAATACTCGAGGCGAAATCTCAGGTTATTATTTATGTCTAACCTGACATTGATTTTACGTGAGTATCCCTTTTTTCTTGTACAGAGACAGGTGTCCCTCGCCATTCAGGCAAATACTCTCCGATTTCGGAGGTACCCATTACAGCTGGGTCGGCTCAGGAGCCGCCAATCCCTGGTCGACGACACTCCTTCAAATGTACTCACCAGGTCTCAAGTTAATCCAGTCCAAATCCCGGTCGACGAAAAATCCTCAAATGCCGTCACCCGGGTTTGACCCTGGATCACCCGGTCGCCAGAGCAGTGTGGTAACCACTACGCTAGCGCGGCTCCCATTACATTATATATTCTAATTAAAACCCATCAAGGGTTGAACGGAGTACATAGTCTTTAAAAAAAAAAAAAACTTCTTCAACGAGCGATCTAATATAACCACTTCTATATCGCTGTAATATACTTACATCTGTTTCGTTCGTCAAGTTGTCGGGTCTATCTCAGGTTCCTGTCACCACCATACAGATTCTACCTCAATGTGGCTGGTGAAGTCTGTGCTGTCGGTTTGTTCCTCTAGTGGAGTTAACATTTTTGGAGCGCATTTTCAAATATTTGCTTGCCTTCCTCACGTGTCCGATTGCCAGTTTTTTTTTAATGTGTTGAATATATGATATGGTACTCAGTAATGTGACGACGTTGAAGGATGATGATGAAGGTGGTGATGCTGACGATGAGACAGATGTCAAGAAATCGCTGGTGGTGAAGATGTTTGTGGGAGAATATGATGGCGCTGAATTATTTAACAGGTGGTGATAACAGTGCTAGGATTAATAATAGACTGCTTCTTCTAGTGGGATCCTTAGCCGCTGACTGACAAAGCCGTCATTCGAGGTAATCTTTTCCTGTGTCATCCGCTCAAGGTAGGATGACCATCTGTCCTCTTTCCACCGGATTTGTCCTCTTTTTCACCTTATTATTGAGCGAGGGCAGCTTTTTTTCAAGTGTTATTTGTCCGGATTGTTATATTTTTATTTTGTTTTATTAATTTACTCGGAGACTGAACACGACTTCGATTGGCCTTTGTTATGCAAGTATGGAGTATCATTTTTATGAGTATTTTTCAAGTACCGTAATTATTGAACTAATTAAAGAGGAATGTCGTCCACTTGTTGATGTTCTAAACTGTGCTTATCTCTCTTTCATTCTTAAGTAGCGTTTGTGCCAAGAGTTTGTGCCCTTGAAGGTTCCTAACATGCTTGTTAAAATAAACGAACAGACGGACTTGATAGTTTGTGTTCACACGTTTCCTTGTTGTTTAGAATAATTAGAGATATGGATAAAATCATTAAAACATTTCACATATTTGTTCATTGGTGATCTTACCAGGAGCACCAACATTGGAAGATGTGCGAGCTTCTGGTCAGTGCCGTACTTAAGTGATAAAGATGTTGCACTTGGTGATGCAAGTGCTTTGGTCAACGTAACAATCTGACAACATTTGTTGAAAGTCACATCAATGATGAAGGATTCAGTTGTTGGCATATGAAAAGCAAACCAAATTTGTAAAATAATTAATAAAGGTTGAATTTCATTAATTGCAACGTTGAAAAGCCAAATAATACAGACCTGGATGATCTCAGAGTAGTGCTCCACAAACTTTGTCAACGATTCAAAAGTGTTGTGATCTAATGGATCCCATCTCATTGTAACTCATCGTCAATGAAGAGGCTGACAGAATGGCAAAAGAAGGTTCCCATCTACCTCAGCCTGGTGCAAACATAACTTTTGAGAAGGCAAAGAGTTTTATCAGAATCAGATACAGAAACAAATGGAGTGTAGAACATCCAGGTCACACACAGAATGATGCTTACTACCAGCTCCACAGAAGAGAACAAGTGGTAATCTTCAGACTCCGCACTGGCCACAACAGATTGAGATACCATCTATTCAACAAGCTAAAGATAGGAACTACCGATCAGTGTAACTGTGGCACTGATAAAATGACTGCTGAACATCTGCTTCAAAGTTGCCCCTTATATGTGGTACAGAGAAAGTGCATATGGCCGACGCCAGCTCCTTTCGTGGAAAAGCTTTACGGGGATTCAAATAGCCTCAAACTGACTACTGCTTTCTTTGAGAACATTCAAGTGGACGTCTGAGAGTGTACGAAGAAGAACTTCTAATGATCTCACAATATATTTTTTGCCATGCCTGGTCGCAAGGCAGAAGTGGGCATGTTTTTGTCAATGATGGAAAGTTACTGAACAAAAGACAGAAAAATTTCAATGTGGATTCCACCAACGGATTTTGCTTCTGCAATACCTTCTTCCTCGTTCGTCATGAAAAGGGCGTTGGTTGCGTTGTGTCGCCGTTTACAGCGCAGCTGCGATATTTGCGCCTTTCGGCCCGACTCTTCCGACTTCCGCAAGACATTTTTTGGGGACCGGGTTTGCCTTCCTTCTTCGATCCCTACTCTCTCGGCCAGAGTGCAGTGATGCAGCCTGTTTCCAGGACCACCACTTGGAGGTGGAGTAGGGTCTTGGTCAGCTCTGGTTCGCTGACCCTGACGCAAGCAGTCAAGCTATCAGTCGCTGACTGTATTCATCTCTTTTGCTGCGTCTTCGGTCCCCTTCTGCAATATAATTTCAAAGAAGTATCATGCTGTCAATTTCCTAATTGATTATTTAGAAGAAAATACTGAATTGTTGAAGAAGATAATGTCCGCAAAAACAGAATAATACTAATTTTATCAAAACTACGTGAAAAGTGAAGTTTTGGTGTTAAAATGATTTTAAAACACATTTTAAAGGATATTTTATTAATACCGGTACCTATTCTTACCTGTATAAAACTAGCTCTAGTAATCTCAGTCTGGCATTACAAGATAGAAATCAATGTCCTCTTTTGTGTCTTGTAGTGTCCTCTCTTTTACGTCAAAATGTCAGAAAATGTCCTCTCTTTTACGTCAAAATGTCAGAAAATGTCCTCTCTTTTACGTCAAAATGTCAGAAAATGTCCTCTCTTTTACGTCAAAATGTCAGAAAATGTCCTCTCTTTTACGTCAAAATGTCAGAAAATGTCCTCTTATTGTGAGAAACGATAAAGTCGCTCTAGCTCTTTCTTCTTCTCTTTGTTCCTTTCACATCCGTCTACAGTTCTCGTCTCCGCGTGTTTTCTGGTCTCCTTCTATTTCTCTAGCCCAGAGGATTCCAGAACAAGGACTGCCTTATAACGCTATCAGTAGGTTGGTTGAAATGAAGAATAATGGGCCGTGCCCTTCGATGTCATCCAGTAAGTCGCCAACGTCGTTAGGGTTAGGATTAAGTTTAGGGTTAGGTTTAGAATATCTAATTCTAACCCTTACCACTTTTTACTGCATCTCTGAATTCTTTTTTAAAGGCCGTATCGAACAGACGGCCCATTGTTCTTTATTTCAACCCAGATATTTTGCTCAGTTGACATTCCTATCGCCAGCATCTTCATCTCCTGTCCCAGCGGCACTGATTTAGTTCTTGTTATCAGTTCCACATTTATGTTGGACTGTAATTGTGGTGATGATTAATTTTACTTACATTTTCGCGATTTTGCTCGAATCTCGTGTGGTTTCCTGTTATCGTAGCTGGGCGGGGGAGGGCGGAAAGAAGGATGGAAGAATGTAACCATTACTCTTTCCGACAAGTCATAAGAGATTGCCACTGTGAGGCTGCCCACTGTGAGGATGCCCACTGTGAGGCTGCCCACTGTGAGGCTGCCCACTGTGAGACTGCCCGTGAGTCTAGGGACCTCATATTAATATCATTTTCCTTTTCGCTCTCTAGGAAGACTGGAACCACCACAGCAACTGCCCACCGCTTACAGGAAGCCTGCACAAAGCATTTACATGCTGTAGCAGTGGTAGTTTATGTAGTGATTAGTTGTACAAGGTGAGGTTGCCAGTCCGTTGAACAACCTCATATTCGTCGCCTTATACGAGTACAACCTGCTTGAGGGAGCACTAGTCACATTCTATCTTTGTCTGGCCAGAGACTCATGGTAACTATAGCAACCTCATTATGTCAAATAAATTGTAATAGACAGAGCAAGTAGCATGCTAACTGGTGTAGGTGATCACTTCGCCCCATTATCTCCTGCTCCTAACGCTGTTAATCAATTCTGTTGTTGACTTATTTCATGCCACGATGTCAATCTGTCTAGCATGTTCTCTTCTTCTCATCTTCTGTTGTCACAATATGTGGCAATTTCTCTCTGGGTCTGAAGAAAGTGGATTACCTTTTTCTGTATTCATATTGAATTACAGTTGGGCGCTAAATGCGGTTTAAAAAATATAAAATAAAAGGAAAACAATCAATTTTATATTACAAAATAGTTTTTTACTTTGAAATTGTTTCGTTCATTTTTCTTGTAGCTTTACTGTGTTAATACTTTTATTTATTTAGTTTCTTAAAATATATTTCAGGCCCACCCCAAAAAAAAAAAAAAAAAATACTCTGGGTAAACCTTCCCGTATTACCAATTCAATATGATGTTATAAATTCAAGAATTTACCATGCATATACACATAACAATAAATAAATAATCAGATTAATTAATTTTGTCAGAAAGAAAGCTTAAGTAGACGCATAAAATGTGTTACTGGCATAATGTTGTTAAATGTTTACCAGAACACTGTCAAATAAATTAGCGAGACCCTAGATTCTGTTTCTCGTCAACAGTTTTACTCCGTATATCATGTTCAGACCTCTACACCTCACGGTAGAAGGGGAACGACTAAGTAAGTAAGTAATATCATGTTCAGCCTCCAGTATATTGCTTGCTTTGGGTTTGATTGAAAACTGGACTCGTGTATCTCTCTCCAATCCAAAACTTGTGTCCACTAACACAACTACTTTTGGAATATTTCGATGGGATAATATAACTACTTACCAAATATTCCCTGCACCCATTTGAAACTTGCTCGTGGTAGGTAAGTTTCCTCATTTTTAAAATGTGGCCAGGGCAGCGGCCGTATGGACTACTCTTTACAATTCCAACTACCGAGGGATTTTTAACATGCGCTACTTGCACACGGAACCTCCTATTTTGTTCGCCCGTATCCGAGAAGGCTACACGAGAATACACTACCCAGGAGATCAAGTGTGTGTGTGTGGGGGGGAGGGGGGTGTATTACATCACTGTAAATCACTGGTTCTGAAAAAAATGTTCATAAATTATATTCCGTGTACTGGGGGGGGGGGGGGGGGGGGGGGGGGCGAACAAGGTACGTTTAGAATTAGAGGTGACGCCATACCTCTTAGCCACTCCAACCACAACCATATATACACAATGGGATCCTCGCCGGTGCCGCGGAGTTCGTGCACTGTGCTGATATCCTCCTTTGTGATCTAAGGGAGGAGATCGGAGCACTGATAGTTTTGTCAGCGTGCAATGAAGATGGATGTTGTTATTTGAGAGCGAACGAAGAAGAAAAATCATTAAGCTAACAAAACTTCAATACGTGTAGACAAGTTGACCACAGCTAATAATTTAACCACTCCACCACACGAGGCAAAAGATTGTTCTATGATCAGGACACTTATGAGAAAGCCGAGAGAGTGTGGTATGTTGAGTCAGCTTTTTTTCTCATAGAGATATCTCAAGTCCTGGGAATCCCAGGGTAGGACACAACATAATAAACTTTTATATGACTAAATCAAGAACCAACATATAACAACCACAACAAATGAGAATGA
>JAMPIV010001254.1:0-32500 GCA_024509875.1 Oreohelix idahoensis | reverse complement strand
CTCACGTAAAATCAATGTCAGGTTAGACATAAATAATAACCTGAGATTTCGCCTCGAGTATTAGCGGGCGAACGCAAAAAAAAAAAAAAAAAAAAAAAAAAAAAAAACAATTAGTTTATTTCAGCGATAAACTTCAAGCGTTCACATGCAGCCAGTCGATAAAAAGAGTAATTCTGAAAGACGAAAGCCTTATAGAATTACATAAACATTTGAATAATGATATCAAACTGTTGAATCAGACGAGAAGGATCGTTTTAACTCTTAATTTAACTTTCAGGAGCGGAAATATTGAAAAATGTGCGCGAAGTTCGTTTCTGCGCATTATACAGAGGACAAGGTTAACAGAGAACGCTTGACTTGAAATCGACGACGTTTGTGATATGTAGCTGATGTCGTAACTAATCTGTTTTACTCTCTCTGCTGTATTATTTATTATTACTTCACTAGCAAGTCTACCTGTCACAACAATGACGGGGGAAAGGGGAGGGGCACAGTCAACATCTTAACCTTCCAGCGTCCGCAGAACATTTAGAAGACCGAGAATATTGCTTACAACTCATTTTGTTGGGTCTGAACAAAGTTACTGTAAATATTTGTATATTTTTAGAAGCGAATCTTTATTTATTCCCTTCTACGTTTCCATGGATTTAACTGGTTTTTTAAAAAGAAATTTAACTTGTGCCTCCTACTGGATGTAAAGGGTCAACTTGAGTGGTGGCTCCATGCTCCACGGTCAGTGAAACAGATAATGAATGATATGACGTGTTTGCACGTTCTCATCCCTCTATATTCCTTTCATTCATTGGTTGCTTGGGTTTTTTGTTTTAGCTTAGTCCCGAAGATCAGCCTGGAACAGTCTCGCACATCGCACAACTTAGCGTGTCGTCATCAGCTGCCACCTTCACATCGAAGGTTGGCTACAAAGGATCTCCAACGCCGTCTCTGTCTCGTCGGGTATGGTACACTCTTTCCTGCACATCTCTTGGTGTTATCTTGACACGTATAGCACAGTTGTTCTCTTGGTGTTAACTTCACACTTATAGCACAGTTGTTCTCATGGTGTTATCTTGACACTTATAGCACAGTTGTTCTTTTGGTGTTATCTTCACACTTATAGCACAGTTGTTCTCTTGGTGTTATCTTCACACTTATAGCACAGTTGTTCTCTTGGTATTATCTTCACACTTATAGCACAGTTGTTCTCTTGGTGTTATCTTCACACTTATAGCACAGTTGTTCTCTTGGTATTATCTTCACACTTATAGCACAGTTGTTCTCTTGGTGTTATCTTCACACTTATAGCACAGATGTTCTCTTGGTGTTATCTTCACACTTATAGCACAGTTGTTCTTTTGGTGTTATCTTCACACTTATAGCACAGTTGTTCTCTTGGTGTTATCTTCACACTTATAGCACAGTTGTTCTCTTGGTATTATCTTCACACTTATAGCACAGTTGTTCTCTTGGTATTATCTTGACACTTATAGCACAGTTGTTCTCTTGGTGTTATCTTCACACTTATAGCACAGTTGTTCTCTTGCACGCTTGTCTTCATCTCTTCCAGCCATTTTGGTGTTTTTATATGGGCAAAATATTTTAGCTGTCTACCTTTAATCTCCTTCATAAATTCTGTTTTCATTCCTAGCTTTTCTGTGATTTGTTTTCTTCTCCTTCCCTGAGACGGCATACGCCAGGTATATTGATCTTCCGCTGTCGCAGTATCGGCTCTTTCATTTAAAGCTGATCGCGTGACAAAGATTAAGCGGAAGCCACCTGCATGTCCACCTAAACATTGTCCACAGGTTTTTGTGAGGTCGAGGTCCTATCGTCAGCCACGCCAATTTCAGACAGTTACGATCACTTCTTTAGACTCAGCTTAAAAAGTGAGAACTTGTATCAATGATCAACTATGACGAACCGTTTCGTGCGTAAATGTACAAAATCAACAGACCACTTCTTCAGAACTTCAGAGAGTACCTGTATCATGAAAGCGTTTGTAGAGCACGGAATTTCCTGAACAATTTAAATTTGCAATTTTCCTATTTAATAATAAAATAATAATAATAATTCGAGCACGCATAGTTGAATAGAATTCGCTTAAGATAAATGCTGGTACGACGCGACACAGTAATGTATTCTCTTTCTGACTACCGCATTTAACTTGAATTATTTTCATTAAAAGATTGTAATTAAAGGGAGATAACCGAAACAAACCATTGAATTAGTCTATGCCAGCGGATGCCAGCGGTTCCCAGCCTTTTTACACTTGCGTACTGTAAAGTTTATTGTTTCCACTCTGCTCTGTAAAGTTGCTTTCACACACACACTGGATGCTCTGTAAGGAAGAGTGGTGTGTTGTTGAGATCAGGCATGCTCCAGTCTACCCAGCTGTAAATGGGTAACTCACCCTAGTCCTGAGTTAGGGAAGGCAAAGGCTCCAGGGGAAGCAGGCCCTAAACTTGGTCACTTCAACCGACGCAGGATGGTGTATGTATGAAGTAGAAATGTAGAGTGTGATTGACGCGAATGGTGTGCTGTTCGTGTGCTGACCAATATAACCACTCATACACTTGTGTCTACAAGGCACCAATGCAGACTGCTGGAATCTTGGTTTACTCAATTTATTCAGACGTACACACTGGGACATACGAGTACATCATGGTATGTTGACATATCAATTTGTAGGTATACATAGCAGATCTGAAGTCATGACACATTCAGAAATAATGGGCAGTACATCAAAAGTTCAATGTCATGATACATTATGGCCACATTCCCCTATCTGACTAAACGCGTCAGTGAAGGCGAATCGATAAATAACTAAAGTTACTTGACGTCCATAGTTTGTAGTATATATTATGAAACCACGAAAAGGGGGTTTCTAGCAAGATTGAGATCTCCCTGTCACTTTCCGATAATAAGATAAATAATCTGTTCTCTTGGCAGTGATCAAAACATATGCTGACCGAAATCCAACATGGCTGCCTCCCTGAGTTGTCGTTCACTCATTCATAGGAAGGAGAATATAAGCCAGAGTTAATTTATAATGGGTATATAAAGGATTTCATAAATGTTTCCATACAGCTCTACGGTGATCAAGTTAATTCACGTAGCCATAACTGTTACGGTATATGATATTAACGCCGTCTGCTAAAGGTTACCAGACGTGCAATTGTAAAGGTTAAGACATTTAATATATTGCGATAGATGTTTCAATTACTGAACGCTTCATACACGATCGATTATGACGTGTATAGCGTTGTTTAGGACACAGTCGGTAACTAAGAAACCAGACCCCTTTTTTACATTGACCGTCAAGCTGTTAAGACGCGTCTGACTTTCCTTCCAATGTTGAGCATGGTATTGCCATACAGATATATTTTATGCAAGTACGGACATGGGTCAGTCCATTGCTATTACGAAGATTTGAAATGATTAAAGGTCAGTACGAAAGTGAAAATTAAGGAAGGATGAATTACAGTCCATAGTATTTGATTTTACCAGACTCATAGACTCACTGTCGGCCGTTGGAAAACCCCAACCGCGCGTGCATACAGCTATGACAATCTGCATACAGTAATTTGATTATTGGACAAGGACTGATAGGATATCTACATATCTATGCCATATATTTTCAAGTTATAATATGTACCTTTGTGATCAACATGCATGAATCGTCTTGACGTGTAAACTGTATTAAATATTTGTGGACTCTATGAACCGACTTGTCACATCAATCGTATTCCAAGGTTCAATTATTGTTCAGAATCTTCCACCCCTGCATTCGCGTAATCTTACATAGAAGGCACGATACACGATCACTCAAGAATATCAAGAAGATAAAACAATGGCCAGACATTTATAACTGTTTTATTAATATCACATGGAACATTGTTCAGAGCTAACCAAACCACGCCTTGCAACACGCCACTTGCAACAGTGGTGGCCAGTGTCTGGGGACGAGAAAACAACCAAAAACAAAAAAATTTTTTGAATGACTTTCGAAGGAAATATTTACGATCAGTTTTCGATCACATGATCCAGCTGAAGATGACGTGGAACTCAGTCTAATGCCTAACAACGCGACGTCACTGAAATTCGTGTAGGTGAAACTATCGGAGAAACTGAAGTCGTTCTTTTAAGCCTAACCAAGGGAAAAATAAGTCATTTGAAGCAGACACAAGAAATGGACTACAGGAGCAGGCAGTCAGGGGCATTAGCCTAGCTGTTGACGACCTATAGCACTGATCGAAGCAACGGGAAAGATAAGTCTAGCTGTTTAAATTGTCGTCATTGCAAAACCGTAATACTGAGTCCATTTTGCTTTGATCAGGCATGTCTATGTATTTTCATGCATATATGTTAAATTTGTTTTCCATCGTATGTATTTGTTACTAATCGTTGGAGGTAGGGAGGATGAACTGAAATTAAATTCTGCGGCTCTCACGATGCCTGAATTAATTTCGGTCGTTTCTTAGGGCAGTTAAACGATTGCACCTTTGGAAACCCCATTGAGGTTTGACATTGGACTTGTTGTCCAAATCTGCTATCGTTTGACGATTTTTCGTTAGCTGTACTGTCCCGTAGATAATTGGTGTATTTTATTCGTATTCAGTTAATAATTTTATTCAGTTCTGTACCATGTTCGTTACTATTTCGTCCATTCTCCTCTGACTATCATTTTTTTTATGATTATTAAATTTTCGTCCGTTATGAGTCCTGTGACGTCATCATTTTTCGCAGTCATTTTTTTTTTTGTGTGTACCTTGAATATTCAGTTGACCTCCGGTCAGACCTTGCCCTTCATTTGGTCTGTGACATTTCCGCTTATTTTATTTAGTTCATAAATTCATTTTTAATTGTGAAAATGTCTTGTTTGCGTCTTGACATTGTTTGTACCCTTTAGTTGCATCATTGCTTGTCTGTCCTCATAATATATATTAATATTACATTAATAATATGATAATTATATGCAATAATACACTTGTAATTTAATTTAATTAATTTTTTCTGAAATTTAAGGTTAATATGGGACATTGCATAATTATGCAGTGATAGTCCAAGAAAGTAGCACTACAATTTATCATAGATGCCTAGGGCATAATAATATAATATATATATTGACAAAATAAATAATCTTATAGCTACCTTTGAGGTAATAGACCCATTGTATATTATTTAATATACTTTTCTGGTACTAAGAGAGTGACTTAGTACATTGAACAATATAATTACTAGGAATTATACCCAACATTATTGGATATTGAGATTAATTGTGTGATATAATTACATTATATTTAACAGATATCATAACTATTTATGATATAGTATTAATTAGATACAATATTGTTACAAAATATTGTCTATTAGTTGAACTTAGACATTAAGTTCAGTACTATTGTGATTACTTATATTGAATATTTCTAAGTTGAGTAAGTATAATAATTACTCTGAAGCTACTATTGACTATTTTAATCAGTAATTATCAATAATTACTTACAGATAAAAGTCAAAATGCTTACTATAGACCATTTCGTTAAGATTGGTCGTGAATATGGTTATAAATCTCAAGAACTCGTCAGTTTGCTGAATCAGAACTGGAAAAATATGAAAGAAAAGAAGAAGAGAAAAAAGCTGCATTAAAGAAAGAGGAAGAAGAGAAAAAAGCTGCATTAAAGAAAGAGGAAGAAGAGAAAAAAGCTGCATTAAAGAAAGAGGAAGCAGAACTTGAGATGAAGCAAATTGCCAAGGAAAATAGATTGAGAGAGATTGCTCAACGTGAAAGAGAAGAGCAAAGAACAATCGCCAAACAGGAAGAAGAGAATAAATTGAAACGAGAGGAAATTATTTTACAACAAGAAATGGAATTGGCGCGTATTAAATTGGAGACAGCAAGATTACAAGCACAAAGTGCTGATGCAAACCAGAATAATAACGCACAAAATGGATCATCATCCAGCCAACCTAAACACTTCTACAATTTTAAATTACCCATTTTCAACTTGAACGTCGACGACCTTTCATCGTTCCTGGCACGTTTTGAACAGACTTGCAAATCTAACCATTTGCCTGAAGAGTCATGGGTACTCAAATTAAATGAATTCTTGGTTGGAGAACCACTGACAGCTTCTCAAAATGCTGACCCATCAATAGCTAATAACTACGGTGCTATTAAGTCCTTGCTTTTTCGAAGGTTTCACCTGGACGAGGAACACTGTAGGTTGAAATTTAAGGGAATTTTACCTGAATCTCCAAGGGATTTTGCAGGATTCATTGCGAACATACGCAATACATTTAATAGATGGGTTGAACTGGCAGAAGTCAACAAATCATACGACAAATTAGTTGATTTACTACTGCGGGATAAGGTATTATCTTCAGTTAGCCAGCCATTTTTTGCATATTTGCAGGAGCGTAAACCAGGTACTATGGATGAGTTAGAAAAAATTTCTTTAAACTACTGTTCGGCACATCCGAATGCAACCATTTCTAACTCCTCATTAAGAGAACCTCTACCTGTGGCGTCTAATATGGCCTACAATCATAATAGCAAACAAAGACATCACAGTGTAGACAGAAGCAGGTTCCAAAGAAATCACAATGTTAACTTTCAGAAGGGACATAATAATGATTTCAACAATAAAAATGAGTTCAACAGAGGTAGATCACGAGATAGAAATTATTCACCTCAAACAAACTACCACAATGGTCAACATAACACTCATTATAATCGATCACATACTCCCAATAATAATAGTAACTGGAATGGTAATAATCATGGCTCGAGACATCGAGATAATAGTTACTATAGAGGACGACGAGATAATTCTAACAATTATACTCGGAATCGATCTCATTCTCGGGGATCATCTCATTACAACCATAATACAGGGGCGGCAGTTACAAATAATACTACCCCTATAGCTCAGGTCCCACTTGACAATAATACAACACAGTCTTCTGCTGCATGTTTTGCTATTAATTATAATGTGGCAAATAGTTGCCAGCAATGCAATCTTATTTTTCAGAAGGCGAAAGAAACAGTGCTTAACTGCGGACATATTATACCACAGGTAGGTCTTGCAGTCAACGATGGAACAGGCCTATTAATTTTTAACAGAGGATTAGTTAATGGATCCGTCGTCTCAGTGTTGAGGGATTCGGGATCCACAACGATTGGTGTACGACAGTCGCTGGTACATCCCAGCTGTGCAACGGGGGAATATGTCCGTTGCATGACTTTTGGTGGAACAATAGAGTTTTACCCCACAGCTATTATTCATGTTAACACTCCTTTTTTCACAGGGAACGTAAAAGTATGTATGCTAAAAAAGCCTATAGCTGATTTGATGGTCGGTCGTATACACGGCAGTAAAGATTGTACTCCATATGAGATTATAGAATGGGAGAAACATAACCTATGCACTGGAAACGCCGTGACGACTAGAGCGCAGACTCAACTCATGGAGAAAGTTGATGATAATAAAATGGATGCAGACAACCAAGAGGAATTTGTAGTCAATTCACCTATTGACAGGGAAACATTTGCAACCAAACAAAAAGAGGATAAATCTTTAAAAAAAATTTTTAAGTTGGTTGATAAAGTTGACAATCTATCCTCAGGTAATAATAACAAACATTGTTTTGTTATTAAAAATGACATATTGATTAGATGTTTTAATGACAAATCACAAATGAAACAACAAGTTATGGTCCCATATACTTTTAGACGGTACATTCTTCAACATGCACATGACTCACATTGTGCTGGACATATGGGATATACTCGAACACGATCTCGAGTACTGTCTTCATTCTTTTGGCCAGGGGTGTCAAGAGATATTTCGCAGTATGTACGTTCCTGTACTACATGCCAAGAAGTGAAAGCACGTGGAGCTTTTCACACGGCGCCTATTCAGGCTTGCGATATCTCAGTGAGACCTTTTGACAAAATGGCAATAGACATTATTGGTCCATTGCTACCATCGGCCAGAGGACATAGATTCGTCCTTACGTGCATTGATTTGTGCACACGATGGCCAGAAGCTATCCCATTAAAGACCACCACTACCACAGATGTAGCTGATGCACTACATCTCATCTTTTCTAGAATAGGGTTTCCTAGAAAACTTTTATCAGACCATGGGTCACAGTTTATATCTGACACCATGAAGGAAGTCATGAAAACTTGGGACATTGATAGGAATTTAAGTAGTATTTATCATCCGATGAGTAATGGTGCGGTTGAAAGACTTAACCGTACACTTAAACAACTACTACATAAGGTTACTGCTAAGCACCCTCATGACTGGGACAGAGCACTCCCAGCTGTTCTATTTGCTTATCGGGAGGTACCGCATGAACAAACTGGCTTCTCTCCCTTTGAATTAGTTTTTGGTGCTCCCCCAAGAGGTCCTATGGGACTAATAAAAGACTTATTAATTGACGACGAGATGACTCAGGACACTCAGTCATCTTACGAATATGTGATTAATCTTCGGAAGAACATTATTGAGTCTTGCCAGTTGGCAACAGCTTCTTCTGAGGCTGCAAAAGCTAAGGCTCGATCTCTACAAAATAAGTCTCGACGATTACGCCAATTATTCCCAGGCGACGAGGCTTATGTGTTACTTCCTCACAATAACAATAAATTATTGATATCTTGGAATGGTCCTTACAAAGTCATTGATAAAATTTCCGACGTTGATTACGTCTTAGATATCAAGGGACACAAAAAGATATTTCATATTAACATGCTCAAGCAATTTCATACACGTCCTGAACACTTACAGTCAATTTTTCATGAACTAGATGACAACACAGTATCCACTTGTCATTATACTAACTTATCTGTCATCCAGGAAGAAGAATCTTCTTTTCCTGAGGTACAGTTACCGTTACCTGTACCAGTAGTTCAACCTACTGAATCTTGGCGGGATGTAACCATCTCTTCAACGGTTACACCGCAACAGCGTCTACAGATTGCTAATCTATTACAATCTTATCCAGATGTGTTGACCGACGTCCCGGGTCGCACATCGGCTATCAGTCATGACATTACTCTCAATGATGATACACCTATTCGTGTACATCCCTATTCTGTTCCTTTACATTTCCTTGCTAAAACTACTAAGGAACTTGAACAGATGTTGTCTCTGGGAATCATTGAGACTAGTAATTCGCCATTCTCTTCTCCATTAGTGATTGTCCGGAAGAAGGACAATAATATCAGACTATGTGTTGATTATAGAAAATTAAATGCTAAGACTATAGTTGACAGCGAACCACATCCACTTATCGACGACTTACTGCCACGTCTATCTAACGCAACTATATTTAGTAAGATAGACTTAACTAAAGGTTATTGGCAGATACCACTGACCGAAAAGGCTAAGTACTACACCGCATTTTCCACGCCACAAGGTCTATACCAGTGGAATGTGATGCCTTTTGGGCTTGTTAATGCGCCAGCTACCTTCATTCGCCTGATGCGACAAATTTTATCAGGTAGACCAGACGTTATTACATATATTGACGACATATGCTTGTTTAGTTCGTCGTTTGAGGAACATGTTTCGGGACTTAGATATGTTTTTGACACTCTAAGGAATTATCATCTAACTGCTAAACCTACAAAGGTGCAAATCGCGTGTAATGAGATAACCTTTTTGGGACATATCATTGGATCGGGATATATCCGAACGTTACCTAGTACAGTCTCCAAAATTCTAAACATAGCAGTTCCTCAGACGAAGAACTAAACAGGTCAGGAGTTTGTTAGGACTTGTTCAATATTACAGTAGATTCATACCAAACTTGTCATCCATCACGGCTGTATTGTCTTCATTGTTAAAAAAAGATATGCCGGTGAAGGTGACATGGACTGGTACATGCAATGAAACTTTCAACAAAATTATAAATTTGTTCTCACATGAACCAATTTTAAGACTTCCCGATGCTTCCAAAAGATTTTTCTTACGAACAGATGCTAGTAACTACGGCATTGGTGCATGCCTGCTCCAGAACCATGATGGCATTCTACACCCCACCTTATATATATCAAGAAAACTGAAGCCGGCAGAAACCAAGTATTCAACAGTCGACAAGGAACTTTTGTCTGTGATCTGGGCAATAACGAAGCTGGAAAAATTCTTACTCGGTGCTCCCTTTACCATACAGACGGACCAACGTGCGGTCGCATCCTTGCGTCGATCCAACCACAGAAGCCAAAAACTCGCCAGATATTCAATCATCCTACAACCATTTGAATTTTCCATTGAACATATTCCTGGCACTGAAAATTGTGTGGCAGATGCATTGTCACGTAATCCTATTGACGACGAATAATCAATATTGACACTCTTAAACTACATCAATCAGAACTACATTAGATTGAACGAAGTATCAACTATAAAGGAACTAACCTTGCCTTTAATTTAAACTGTATAAACACTATATGCATCACAGAATTGAATTAAAAGACAATCAAGGTATATATAGACATTCAAACTTCGTCTAACGTCCATACACGAGATATGAATACTCTTTGAACAATCATGGACTAATGTCTGACGACAAACCGAACTGATGTTCCTGTGTATACTTAATTCTTGGATGCTGGGATAAATGACATTTCTTTCCAACGTAAACGTTTAAACATTTTTGCCTAAAAGAATTCATCAGGATCAAGACTACGGATGGATCATCATATCCTATACTAATTAATTAGTTAACTTAACTTCTTAATTGAATTATTATCAATAAAATGAAATGTGAGAAAAAAATGAAATGAAAGAACAAAAAAAAAAGAGAACGAAATACTAAAAGAAGAAATTATGAAAAGAGAAAATAAATCTCACACAAGTATTAGATTAATAATTTTTTTTTTTTTGTGTACCTATACATTATTTAGTTAGTTAAATTAGATAGTTATTATTCACTAACACTTAACACACACAATTAAGTTAAAACTTATATTCGAATTTCTTTCTATTTCTTCTTACTTAGTTTGTCTTTTCTTCTCTCATAACATCGCGTTACATTAGAACCTTAATCATTTTAGTCTTCGTTTAATTAATTAATTTAATTTTAATTAGTCAAATTAATTCCTATATGACATACTAATACGACAGACCTTACTTTAATTTAATTTTCTCATTCACTATTAACATTGGACATTTATTTAGTTGATATAATGATATGTATAATATTGATATATAATGTGATTTATGATTAGATGACTATGACAAATAGTTAGTTGACACGACCGCAACACGGTTCTACTCAGAACATCGTCGGCCATATGTCACAATTGTGTTAAATTTTTTTGAAAAATTGTTAAGTCGGATAGATATTGAAAAAAAATCTATCGATTTTTTTTTCCCTGGTGTACAGGGAATTGTTACGGTATATGATATTAACGCCGTCTGCTAAAGGTTACCAGACGTGCAATTGTAAAGGTTAAGACATTTAATATATTGCGATAGATGTTTCAATTACTGAACGCTTCATACACGATCGATTATGACGTGTATAGCGTTGTTTAGGACACAGTCGGTAACTAAGAAAACAGACCCCTTTTTACATTGACCGTCAAGCTGTTAAGACGCGTCTGACTTTCCTTCCAATGTTGAGCATGGTATTGCCATACAGATATATTTTATGCAAGTACGGACATGGGTCAGTCCATTGCTATTACGAAGATTTGAAATGATTAAAGGTCAGTACGAAAGTGAAAATTAAGGAAGGATGAATTACAGTCCATAGTATTTGATTTTACCAGACTCATAGACTCACTGTCGGCCGTTGGAAAACCCCAACCGCGCGTGCATACAGCTATGACAATCTGCATACAGTAATTTGATTATTGGACAAGGACTGATAGGATATCTACATTTTTTTTTTTTTTTTTTTTTTACGTTCGCCCGCTAATACTCGAGGCGAAATCTCAGGTTATTATTTATGTCTAACCTGACATTGATTTTACGTGAGTATCCCTTTTTCTTGTACAGAGACAGGTGTCCCTCGCCATTCAGGCAAATACTCGCCGATTTCGGAGGTACCCATTGCAGCTGGGTCGGCTCAGGAGCCGCCAGTCCCTGGTCGACGACACTCCTTCAAATGTCCTCGCCAGGTCTCGAGTTAATACAGTCCAAATCCCGGTCGACGAAAAATCCTCAAATGCCGTCGCCCGGGTTTGATCCTGTATCACCCGGTCGCCAGAGCGGTGTTCTAACCACTACGCTAGCGCGGCTCCCGATATCTACATATCTATGCCATATATTTTCAAGTTATAATATGTACCTTTGTGATCAACATGCATGAATCGTCTTGACGTGTAAACTGTATTAAATATTTGTGGACTCTATGAACCGACTTGTCACATCAATCGTATTCCAAGGTTCAATTATTGTTCAGAATCTTCCACCCCTGCATTCGCGTAATCTTACATAGAAGGCACGATACACGATCACTCAAGAATATCAAGAAGATAAAACAATGGCCAGACATTTATAACTGTTTTATTAATATCACATGGAACATTGTTCAGAGCTAACCAAACCACGCCTTGCAACAGACCACTTGCAACAATAACCGCTGCAGGAAAATCTGTCATCTTCGTCGATACAAAACACGACACTAGCATAGCGAAGCACAAAAAGTCAAGCTAGGCCTAACCGACGAGAGATCATCAAAATAGGAGCTGGGTTTACCTGGAGTCCGAATCATCTATATACTGACATAAGGAGAGTCTCTAACACAAACTATCGTAGAGACACCATCTCCTTCAGAAGAAAAACCACGTCGTAAGACATTTTTTCCTGACGAAAGGACCAGCTCTAGAAAAACGTACCCCGCCATTTGTAAGCAGTACATCGGAACTCATCACGACTTGTCAAGACAACTCATACTTCCGCTAGACCGGAATACACGAATCTAGTCCCTCCTACCAATCCAAAATATACAATATAGGACTGATTCTACTTGTACTAATAATATGTAATAGATATGAATTCAGGCCATAAACACAATAAGCAAATTAATATATTTTCTGGCCCTAAAAAATAAGTACAAACGCAAGCGCAATATCCTTGCGCTGGATCAATATCCAGAACGATTACTCCTATAATCAAAAGTGTGAATCGAACATGGATTATCTCGCTTTTACCATAAACAGCATTTTCATCCACAAATAAATGAATGTCTATATTTTTGCCATATTAAATAGCCATATCGATTTTTGTAAAATGTGCGTCAAAATATGCACGCAACAGATTACCACACCCCTCGGGAAAAAAAAAATGGTACATTTTTTTTTGAAATACATCTAGGAGCAACATACAATAGGCTCACAACGCACCAATAACAATGCGCAGATGATAAGCATAAGTTTTATGACCTTAGAGAAAGTACTTCTCTAAGTATAAATATTTCCAGAGAGGTGTCACCAACGCATACTACAATATTAGCAATGACACAATTTTCACATTAGTTTATACATAAATTTCATCTAAGATATCTTAACATCATGATCATCAAAGACGAAAAACATTGAAAGATCAGCGGTGAATACATATCAATGAACCGCTAAGTAGTGTTACAATCAATATATGATATATTACATATGTGTACACATTTCAACATAGAAACAACTGTATCAAAGTTGTATAACAGTTATGAATCGTGTGGGCATCTAGACAAAATATCTGCCATCACATTTTCTGACCCACGGATAGCTCGCACCGCAAAATGAAATGGCTGTAGAGCAATCGCGTATCGCGTTGATCTCGCGCTCTTCAGATTTTTACTCTGAATAGCCGTAAGAGCTTTCTGGTCAGTTTCCACAATGAAATGCGCGCCCAGAAGAAATCTTTGCAGTTTAAGGATTGACCAAACCATAGCCAATAATTCACGGTCTAGGACCGAGTAATTCTTCTCTGCGGCATTTAATTTCCGAGAAATATACATCACAGGATGCAGAGTTCCAGAGTACTCTTGCATTAGTGCAGCTCCAATCCCGGTGGATGAAGCGTCACTACGAAGAATAAATGTCTTATCCTTAGAAGGTAATACTAGGATAGGTGAAGTAGAAAACATAGTTTTAACCTTATCCAAAGAGGATTGACATTCTTGAGTCCAATGGACTACATTAGGAGACCCTTTCTTTAGCAAGGAAGAAAGAGGTGACATAATGGAGGACAGATTCGGGATGAATCGTCCATAAAATTGTATTAGACCTAAGAGACTTCGTACTTGCTTTTTAGTCTTAGGAATAGAAATGTTAAGTATCTTACTTGTATTATGGTCTTCTGTTTTTAGGAACCCATGACCAACACGGTGTCCTAAAAAAGATATTTCGCTAAAACCAATACATGCTTTCGATGGTTTCGCTGTCAGGTTATGCTCGCGTAAGATAGACAATAGTTCATTTATACCATTATAGTGATCGTTCCAAGTATCACTGAAAAGACAGATGTCATCAAGATACGCAATGACATCTGAGCGATGAGATAGGATTCGACGCATCATGCGTACAAATGTAGCAGGGGCGTTCATAAGACCGAAAGGCATGAAATTCCATTGGAATAGACCCCTAGGCGTCGAAAAAGCAGTAAACGGTTTGGCGTGTTCGGATAGTGGAACTTGCCAATATCCCTTAGACAAATCGAGTTTAGAAAAGAAGTGAGAATTCGATAGTCTCGTAAGTAGCTCTTCTAGTAAAGGCATAGGTTCAGCATCGAATTTAGTCACTTGATTCAATTTGCGATAATCCACGCAAAGACGTATGTTATTGTCTTTTTTCCGTACTATAACCATCGGCGAAGAATATGCTGATGTGGATGGTTCAATAATTTTTAACTCTATCATCTCATCTAACTCTTTCTCTACCTGTGCTTGAAAATGTATCGGGATAGGATACGGTCTGACTCTTATAGGACTATGGTCAGTAAGAATAATGTCATGTTGAATGACATCCGTTTGACCAGGAATGTCAGTAAGGACATCCTGAAATTGTTCTAACATAGTAGAAACTTGTTTCTGCTCTCCTGGAGATAATTCTGGAGAAATTGCAACATCTTTCCATGATTCATTAGAGTGAAGAGGAATCAGTGGAAAAGGTAAATTTACACCCGAGAAACTCGTTTCCTCATCCTGTATTACTGACAGAGATGAGTACTGTCCATGTTGGACTGGAAAATCGTCCGTTGCCTGGAAAACAGGTTGTAAATAATCAGGACGTTCATGGAATTCCGTGAGCATGTTGATGTGGAAGGTTTTACGCTTCCCGTCAATATCGACGATATAGTCAACTGTAGTGGTGTTGATGGTATTGTATGATGGTGTTCTTACTACATGTAAATTGTATGAGGCCAGCTGTGAAGGCTCCTGAGATAAAATGTATTTGAGAATTGTCAGAAGGCCTTTCTTGCTACCACTACGACCTCACACTTACTTTTTTTTTTCTTAATGAATGTGGCTACGTAAAGTGTCTAGGGTAATGATGTGTAATGTGGTGTGTTAGTTATAAATACACCCACAGACATTTAAGAAGACTAATAAGATTAACAAGTGTTAAAATACACTGAACTAACTCACGTGTATAAAGTTTTTGATATAATTATATTACATTTATTGGTTCTGGATCAAGTTTTTTGTGACCAGAACTGATTTTAAAAGAAGGATTGAAAATTTATGAAAAATATGCATGGAATGTTACATAATAAATGCAAGAGCGTACCTATTTAAGTACTAGACTAGTTAGTTTTATTTAAAAAAGTTCGAGTAGTCATCTCTTTGGGAGGATATTTACTGTTTGTGCTGTTGGGGTGGCCTCATCACACCTGTCTATATTGACTACACAATGTCCAGAAAATGGTGGGAATTTTTACGGGGATATTAGTCACTACCAATAGTTGGTGAATGTCCAGCAGACCAGAGGCTCACTCATCTTTTTGTAGCTCTGGTGCTGAAAACTTGTGGTCCCACCTCTCCGTGCTGGCGGGCAATAATGGTGGTCTCTGTCACAAGAACTGCACAGATACACTCGAGTACAGTCACCCACCGAATAGACTCTGCTTTGTTGTAGATAGAAAACTCACAGCTCTGCAATCAAAGTATGGGCTATGTGTCAAAATCTATTCTATACCCACGTCTGGACACCACACTGACACAACAACCACATCATACAGACAGGTCAGATCTCTCTGACCAAACAGCACAGTTACCATGGTGGGTTTACATCCGATAGATCCTCCCAGACTATAGATTCTGAAAAATAATTATTAGTTGTCGGCCCTAAAAGAAGATAGGTAATCTGTTTCAACGCTTGATCTATCGTGCATAATCCTTGCTGTAGTTTATGTACCTTGTTGGTCCCTAGACCCTGACTTGGGCGGGGGGTCTAGAGCAAAATCCCTACTTGTTTGTAATGCTAGATTTTGATATGGCAGTATCAAATCACTCGAACATGAAACAATATTCAAAATATATAAAGAAATAATTTCAATCTTACCAGATTATGAATAATTAACACAGAAGTGCTAGCAAAACTCAGCTGAGCTGCTGGCTATAGGATGGCGTCCCTAAATTTACTTCACTTGCTTTCATATGGGAAAACACCACACTTTAAAATCTGTGTCTAACACTGAACAATTATTGAAGAATGACCCCAAATGCGCTCTGAGCGCTAATGATATGCTTGTCTGTGGCCAATCACTGCCTAGTTGTACTTTAAATTTCAAATTTCTACACTAAAGTCATTTCAGTCATGCTTCAGTCAAGTATGGATGGTTATCTGTTAGTCTGTCCGTCTCTACTTGTGTTTCTAAAAAAAAAATGTGCTTGATTTTTGAAGCAACCTTTCTCTCCCCTTAAAATTTTGTCGTAAAAAGTTATATTTAGACACAGCTACCGCTCAAAAAACCCTCTCCTCCATAATAAGTAACTTTGAACACTTGCGTCCCCAAGGTCGTGTTTTTGTGTGCAAATTGTGACACTTTTAGATTCAATATAGTCTAGCGATGATGTGAACTACACTGTCTTTTGTCATTATTTTCAATATTATCTATCCGTCTGTAAAATTAAGACCATATTCGTTCACTGCTCAGAATAGGCCATCTGGCCAGCTAATTTTTATATTCCTAACATTAATATTAAGAAAAATTACTTTTTAAATTTTTGTAATTTTCCTACCATCCGCGTTCTGCCGCTCAATTCAAATCAAAAGCTTGGTATCGTAAAAGCGTCCATTCCGTACCTCGTGTCAATTTGGGGGACTTGAATTTTTTTTATTCACTTTCCGCCATCCCCCCCCAATTGCGTCTCCTTAGCCTTGCTACGCAATCTTCCCAGTCATATTTTTTCCTTTTTGATCCTCCGTTCCCCTCCTGTCTAGCAAGTCAATTTTATGGAGGGTGATGACCCGCGGTCTAGGCGATCATGTACATCAGCAGCCTACGCATTATGTTTTTATCCTTAAATGTTATCTTCTGAGTATTTTACCGTTGTATCTCTGTCAATTTCACTACACATCTCCCCACTTGAAAACATGCCTATGGCAAGTTCCAAAACCAGCGATACACATAGGTAAAATTACTCCTCATATCTGCCACTACTCTAATTTTGATCACAGGGGTGCCGACTGAGGAAATCTGCACCGACATTCAATTTGCCTGGGATATATTGTTGGATATTTAAAAACTGATAAGGTTGAAGCAATTAAAAGACCACCACCTCAGGCAATCTTGCGTTTTTTCAATGCTTAGCCTGAACCGACAAGAACACGAACATACAGGAGATGATGATCCGTAATCTTCCACTCCTACACTATCAAATGTCCCTACCATAACAGATAGATTTTGATTTTAAACTTCTCTTATTGCCCAGATTAACGCTAAACATTCTTTTTCGCTTGTGGAGTATCCTTGTTCCGCCTTATTCAATTTGCGGCTTGCATAAGCGACTGGTTTCAGTTCCCCATCAGGTGAAGATGATCTTTGCAACAAAGCCCCTCCTAGTCCTACATTACTTGCATCGGTTCTTAAGACAAAGTTCTGTGTCAAATCAGGCAGTTTGAGAATAGGCTTGCTAGTGAGTTTTTCCTTTAACTCTTGGAACGCTAGTTCACATTGTGCAGTCCAAATAATTTTATCTGGAAGTCCCTTGCGAGTCAGATTTTTATCAGATCAGAGGAGCACAAAATATGCGTTAAAACACAAATTTTTGATGTATTTCTGATAAAATCCGCATAATAAGAAACGACAACAAATGATCGCAAACGTCCTTTTTTGGCGTTTTTGTGCGGCCTATCGGTGTGAGGTGCTCTCTGCAGTTTTTTTTTTACTCCAAGTTCTTAGGACTCGAGACAGGGCGCTGAATTTACCTCTAGATCCTATTGTACAGTGTGCCCTCAAGAATTCCAACTTCGTTTGCATCCAATACAAACATGCTGTTTGTTGGCCTATGTGCAGTTAATAGTAAGTTCGCACTCAGCGAAGACTAGTCTAATCACACAACACATACTCCTAGTAGCTTTTCAATGTGTTTCTATCAAATGGTCTCTGTGCTTGGCGACGAGTACGAGTATATGACCTCATCCATGAAATTTCGTATTTACGATGGTGTTATTATCTGCAAAGGTGACTATAAGTCCAAACAATTTTGTCCGCATTCATCCTTGAAAACACATCACCTCGAAGTAGATTAGAATCATTGTTTTTAGATCAGACAATCCCGAATGGTAGCAGATGTTATGTAAGTTCTAGTAATGTCCATACATCGAAGTGCTAAAAGTGCCAAAATAAAGAGACGTGCTTACTTCAGAAGTTCACGATGGTCTGGTTCGCGGTTAACTAAGATCCACCTTTTGAATCAGTATTTGCCTTGTGAGTTACTAGTCCTGGAGCGCAATCTAGGCTCAAAGGTAGCATTTTAGCCTACATCTGCGTCCATGCGATACATACTAGGGGCGGAATGTCGAAGGAATCCAGCTTGTCCTTGCTTGTGGATTCCAGTGTGACGCATGGGTGAGTCTAGCTCTCGCTGTTTGCATATGTATTCCAGTTAGTCCTGCAGTGTCTGATGGTTTGGTTACTAATGCGAGAATTCTGTGTTCCCCAGCACGGGTTTTACCTCAACAAAACAGGACACTAGGAAAGAAACAGATTCACTGTGAAAGAGGGTAAGAATCCTATCCTTCAATAATAATCACCCGTGATTTCTTCCTTACGCGCAGTGGATTCCAAACGTATATGGTACGAAACAGAATAAGCGCAGCTCCATCCAAACAGATAAAAGTTTCTAGAATTCTAAACTTTTTACTCAGACTTCAGAGAATGCCTTCAGGTGCATTTATTGTCGCTGGGCGAAGATCCACTTGTATACTGTACAAAAAGGTTTGACCGCGTCAGATAGATCATGAAAACCAGGACACAATCAGTGTTTGTAAATTTGAACTTATAAAAAGATTACCTCTGTAATTTTACCCATTCAGAGGATGTACAATAACCAGAAAGCGAGCAACATGTATTTGTATCTAGTGGTTCATTACTGTTATCACACATGAAATCGTAAAGGCGTATTTTTGCCAAATAACATGTTTGAACTCTTAAGGCCTCTCTCCCATGGCTAGATCGTTGGAAGCTACCACTCTCCATCACAATGCTCTACATGTTTTAGTAGCGGGGTATAATCGCCAATATACCAGTCATTTCTCAACGCGCGAATGAGCTTAGAATTGATAAGACGGGTATACCTGTGAAGGTTGAGAACTTTCTTATGAACAAGGTTCGGCATTCACAGATAGGATGGATACCACTCTAGATGGTCCAGCGATAAGGGCCTGCTTACTTTCTGTCTGGAATTGTATCGTGCATACAGTTCTGTTCTACTAAGAGGTATTGCCAGCTACCTGAAAAGGAAATCGAAACATATGGGTTTCCAGAACCATTTATGTTAAGTGCCTACGCGATACCTGTAAATTTGCTCTTCACGGAAGGTAAATGTGCAGAAATGCATGCGCTTCCAGTGAGTGTCTGACAGGGGGGTTACAGAACAGGTTCCTTTTGCTCTGTCCGGGAATATCTATGGAATTGTCACTTTTGCATCATAGGACCTAGGGAGTGGGTCGTGATGGCAAATATTCAGATCAACTCAGTCCTTTTTGCAATGGCCCCCAAGAATGTCTTCAATCCAGGTTGTGTTAGGGAAGATAGTGCGTCAGTTGCACTATCGGAAGTGGAGTTCACGGGACGATGCATCGCCCTATTTGAATAGTGAACAGGAGTAACATATCATATGATGTGAGATGCCCCGGGCCTAAAGAATAGATTTTGGATGAGAGCTCAGTGACTACTTTCACAGTTCCACACCGATTTTTTATGTATTCCTACTCCCAGTGCTCTTATACAGCATAAAGGCACTATGCCTGGTCAAATCTGTACCGTATTGACTGGTTCGCACACTATGGGCATGGGCCGAGCCGTCATTGTATATACACTTCTCAGCGTCATGGCCTGAGTACGCCACAACTATCACTCGGCGAATAGAAGGACGTCCGCACTTCATGAGAACCCTATCCCCGCCCCACTCCCGCACTAAATGACATAGACACGTCTGTCTTGTTAGCGTGTAACGATCAGCTTTGCTCTAATTGATAGAGCACATGATCATTCGTGTCTTACAGCATTCTGCAGTAGATGAAACCTTTGTGGAGTGGTTGAAACCGTTCCGCCAGGAGTGGGTCCATGTGTACGAAGTACTACACGACTTGATGGAGTAATTCCCGATGAAATTCACTTCACATGTTTCCTGATAGGAAGATGTCATTTCAGGACTATAAGAAAAAAGGACTGACACTGGTGTTTCGTGGCATGTTTGACTAAGACAGGAAGGTGCGAGCATGAAGGAGGACTTATTACTGGAGTTGCGTTTCTTTGGAGACGTTAATTCAATGTAAGTACCAAGCCTAACACCTCCAACATCTCATCCTACCACTGGTTCTTGGCACATTTTATAGTTTTGAAATCTAGGACTACCGTGCTCTAGAACCGTATATGGTGGCACTGCCAGAAACAGTATAGGATAGCTAGTGGGTTAGTTGACACATCATAATGGCTTCCACAACTGGCGCAGGTAGTAGTTAATACATCTATTCTGTATGGACTCTCCGACTGGAGTCACAGTTTTGTCCCGGCCTATGGTAGCCACATATTAACGCTATGTAGAGATAGTGTATGCGTTCAAATCGGGGACTGCTACATTTCCACGGTTGAATCACTTGCTGGGCAAATTAATCAACATTATCCTTTTTCACAGTTATATCCAACCCATAGCTAATTTCACTTACGAAATTCATTCCTGGTTGTTGGTTTGTTAGTCACGATACTATTGTACTCACACAGATGACACGCTGAACAGGGTTACATGACACCGAGTCCAGAGCATATTACCTATTCCGATTCTGGTCACCATTGGCTTCTGACCGATTAGTTCTATGTTCCGAGGCTATTGATCATTTATGAGGGGAATGATAAATCTTCAATGAAATACTGAGGGGGCCCACAGGTGTGGCGGCATTTTGGGCAATTTTATCCCAACAGGAAAATTGACGATGGGGTCCGAGGTCCTCTACGGGTGTCCTCATCCGGACAAAATCGAAGCTCTATAATGAGGACTTTTATTCCTAGAATCGTGTCACTCACAAATCGACCAGTACCAATTTTTTCTTGGGTTTGTCTCCCTTACTTAAGATTGTTTGCCCTAAAAAAAATCCCTCCCCTTTAATATCAGAGTAGATCTTCGTTCTCTTGTCTGCTTTCTTCCAGTTTTATTAATAGTCTGCGATTTCTTCGTGCAGCATTAAGAGGAGATTCCAAATCTTATCCTCACTGAGTGGTAAAATTTCTTCTTATGTACTCTTTCGCATAGTAGCCCCATTGTTTGAATCCACTTCATGTGAAATCAGGAGGGTGGGATCCAATAGGGGAGTCCCTAGACCCATTCACATTTGTAACGCGAGTATAATTAGTTTTTCTTTCAGGCCTAAAGTTGCCCCACATGGCGTAGTTCTAGCGTCCTTGCACAATATTTTCCCTTTGTTGGGTGTTCCCTTATAGCCCTGAAAAATACGCCACATGCTTCTACAAAGTTTTCAACATCGACATTTACGTCGGGCCAAAGTAGGCTTCCAAATACAGTATTTTCGAGCAATCTTTTGGCAGATGGTACCGACTTTCTCATGGTCACCATCTTTTCCAACATGTAAGCTCCTTATTAAGTTTGCCCTATATATCTTGGGAAGAAAAAAAGGAAGTCTAACTGTCCAGTGACCAGTGGATCTAGTTGTCCTGGTCTTCCTGTATATAATTAGTTTGTTCTTCATGAAATATTCCCCCATGCTCGGAGGTGTGTGGCATTTGGGCAATTTTTTAAAACAGGGCTTGAGTGTCCTATCCTCAGCCTGCGCCTTCCTCATCTCCTCTGGATGAGCATTTATAGGTTCACCTTCTTCCTCCTTCTTCTGTGACCTGGTCTGCACTGTCGCCATGATCACAGGTTTCTCGGGATTCCCCAAGAAAACGTATCTACACCCCAATATCAGAGGGTAGATTGGTTCATCTATCACTGCTGCTCTGATTTCTCCTTCCACATAGCGAGTTTTCACCGTTATCCTTGCGATGGGAAGTGTCATGAGTGGTATGTCCTTAGTCGCCCCTTGTATTTCCACTGTTTCTGTCGTATACTGACTTGGGTCCACTAGGCTAGACTTCACAACTGAATCATAATCCAAACCTGTATCATAAAGGCACCTTATGGTGACCCCATTACAAATAACATCCTCACAAACTGGGGGGTGATAAGGTTCCTGTTGTCCATTAGGATTAACCTTTAATCTTCGCGTCCCCGGACTATCATTGCAGCAATGTTTGAAGGTTTCCTTCTACAAAATTCGGTTGTTTGGTTATCCATTCCTTGCACCACATTTACACCATCTTTTTCCTTGGTTCAACGGTTTTCTTTCATTGAACTTTTGGTCATTGAACTGTGAGTTTCTGTCGCGATAGTCATTTCTTGGCCGCTCAAAGTTTGTCCTACCTTTATTTCCCTGCTCTCTATTATCAAATTTATTAAATTGCTGTGGAGCTTTAAAATTGTCTATGTGCTTCTTTTTAGCACCACTTACCTCTGCCTGAGCTGCCTGATACCTCTCAGCAACATTTAAAATTTCCCCCCAACTTCTCTGCACCTTGTTCCATGAGAAATTTTCTCATGTCTGGAGCCATGGACTCTCTCAATTGCTCAATCATGATCATTTCTTTAAGATCTTGGGTCTTCCCCAGAGCCGTCCATTTCTCCAAATAGGTTTCTAGTCTAGCAGAGAATTGGTGGTATGTCTCCCCAGACAACAGTTTGGCATTTCTAATTTCTTACGATAAAATTCACCATTCTTCTCGTACCTTAATAACAAAGCCTGCTTTAACATGTCATAATTGTCTTGGTCTTCCCTGTTCATTTTGGCAAATACTTCATAAGAAGTACCTCTCAATCCCTGTGATAGCTTTAAACTCCACCTCTCTCTCTCTAACCCATATGTAGTAGCTAATAACTCAAAACGTCCTAGGTACCCCTCTATGTCATCGTCTTTTTCAACAAAATGGTCTAAATGAAACCCCATAGCTGAGTTTGAGGCTCCCAGACTGGGCGTAGCATCTGAGGCAAAAGGGCTGGCACCATTTTCAGGAGCCGGGCCTTGTAATTCCAGCTCCCTTAGTCGTAATTCGTGCTCCCTCTGCAACCTTCTATCTTCTCTGATTCTTCCCCCTTTCGGCATCAACCTTTTTTCTTCTGCCTCCCTTTCTGTCCTTCTGTCAACCTTTTTTTCTTCTGCCTCCTCTTTTGCTGTCGTTTTTCTTCTGCCTCAATCTGCAGCCTCTTAATTTCTCTATCAGCCTCAATTTGTAACCTCTTCTCTTCAGCTACCTTTCTATCTTCCCTTTCAATATATTTATCACATTCAGTCGTTACGTATTGAATTAAAATTTGACCATCCATTCCCCTCTCCTTCGCGGTGAGCACAGCAGCTGATCTAAATTTTGCCAGCTCCGCCATACTTTTTAGACAAAATAATAATATACAAGATAAATCTCTAACCAGTAAATACACTAAGTACTTCTTATGACTATAGTCTAACTAATTCTAACTAACCAGTTAACTAATTAATTATTACTGGCTGTGAAGATTCACCAACTTTTATCTGCAGGGACACTTTTAAGTTTAAAGGAAATTTTACAATTTATTTCCCTACTTTTATTTCTCCCACCAGGAGATCCTAATATTACTGTTGGGCTAATTATCCCTGGACAAGACCCCAATATTGTCGTGGTGGTGGATGGTATTGTATGATGGTGATATTACTAAATGTAATTGTATGAGGCCGGCTGTGAAGGCTCCTGAGATAAAATGTAGTTGTGAATTGTCAGAAGGCCTTTCTTGCTACCACTACGACCTCACACTTAATTTTTTTTTTTTTAATGACTGTCGCTAAGTAAAGTGTCTAGGGTTATGCAGTGTACTGTGGTCTGATAGTTATAAATATACCCATAGATATTTAACAAGACTATTAAAGATTAACAAGTTCTGTTAAAATACACTGAACTAACTTCACGTGTGTAAAGTTTTTGATATAATTATATGACATTTATTTTGTTCTGGATCAAGTTTTTTTGACCAGAACTTGTTTTTTTAAAAGAAGGATTTAAAAGATTGGGTTTATGAAAAAGATAATGCATGGTAAATGTTACATAATAAAAATGCAATTTGTGTGACAATATTTAAGTACTAGAACTAGTTAGTTTTATTAAAATTGTTGGTAGTGTCAGTCAGTCTACTTTTCTGGAGAGGAGTAGTTTACTTGTTCTGTGCTGTTGGGGTGTGTCCTCATCACACGGGCGTGTTTTCACTGACGGTACCTCAGTCGCAGGTTATGTGAGTTGAACTACATTGTATGGGGTTTATAGTGCAATGTCGAGTGGGGGAAAAAGAGATGAGTGTTGATAATGTGGGAATTTGGGGGTGGGGGGGGGGGATGGGTTAAGGGGGGGCAACGTGAGGCATCAGGAAGTGGAGTGGTGAGGTGGTAAATGTCCAGGCAGGAACCCAGAAGGCTCACTCATCTTTTTGTAGCTCTGGTGTGAAAACTTTGGTCACCACCTCTCCGTGCTGGCGGGCAATAATGGTGGTGATCTTGTCACAAGACTGCACAGAAACACTCGACAGTACAGTCACCCACCCGAATAGAGCTGTGTGTGTGTCTGCGTTTTTTGTCTTGGGTAGATTCGTAGGATCGGCCCGCCTCCCTCCTGCTCGCGCGTCCCCCTCCCCAGCGCGCTATAGAGATAGTAGGACGTTAGACGCTATTGGCCTGTTCTTGCAGAATGGTGAGAGGTAAGCGTGTCGATGGGGTTGATGTCTGTGAAGTTGTATGTCGCTCGCAGATATCAGTATTCTGGTTTTATACCACGTCCTGGACACACACAACTGACACTCGAAGGAGATCAGCCTCACATGATTCATACACGACAAGGGGGTTGTGTTCGTTCTGTCTGGGACAGACCTCCATAATACGTCGATGGAGGCACGGGGTCGTGAGGCTGAGGTGCTCCTAGGGCGTGGTGGTGTGTTGTTTTAGCAGAAGCGCTGGCATAGGAGTTCCATGCCTGTCGGAGAGGGGAAGCTCGTTTGAAGGTCTAGTGATATGTACTGCGGTGAAAATAAGAATTTGGTGGTAGGGTATAGATGTAGTGTTTGGAGTTGTGGGTTTCTAGCGTGGGGCGCTCTCGCAAGTGAAGAAAGAGAGTGGTATATGTGGTATGTAGCGATGTGTGAGATGTTGGCGTGGAATAGGTGCGTGCGCGGGGTTGTGGAGGGTCTGGCTCTGGGAGTGTCGTTGTGTGCGCGGAGGTTGGGATCGCGACTCTTGTGCTGCTTGGTAATATGGGTTTTGATCAGGTGGATGGTTTCGCGGATGGTGTTGGTATATTTTAAAGTGGGTTAGTAGGTTTTGTGGGTGGGAAGTATTGGGTCTAGAAAAAGATTATCCTTGGTTTGTGCTCGTTGGCGAAACCCTGATCTTGTATTGCAAAAGTAGAAGACCGCCGCCGTTATGCCCGGCGGGTTGTTGGGGAGTTCGTTTTAGTTTTTTGAATTGGGGTCGGGTTTAGTATGGTGGGTTTATTGGGGGTATTTGGGGTGCGTGTTAGAGAGGAGTTGGGGGTTGTTGGTGGTGGGGCAGTATCAAATGGTGGGAAGACACGGCCCAAGACTGAAGCGAGACGTCGAGAAAATATTTCGAGAGCTTACGGCAGACGAGGGGGGGGGTTGGGGCGGGGGGGGGGGGCAAAGTAATGCTGTGCTTGGGGCTTTATGCTGGTGGGATGGTTGGGGGGGTGGTGGGGGTTGTTCAGTGACTGGAGTTCGTTGGTTGGGTTGCTTTCGTGGTTGGGAAAACACCCACACTTTGGAGGTCTGTGTTCTAAAACTGGAACAATTCGATTAGAGATGGGAAGATGGGACGCCCAGTTGTGGCTCGTTTGTGAAAGCCGGTGCCGGCTGCCGGGATGGTTGCGGGGGGTCGGTTTGGTGTGGGGGTTCTATACACGTGTTTCCTGTTATGTATCCCAAGTCCTGTTGATTGTTGACGCTCTGTAAATTTCAAATTTCTGACACTTGTTGGTTTTTTTTTTTTTTTTTCAGTCAGAGAGGTCTTGTGGAGATGCTTGGGATGGTTAGTTCGAGTTGCAGAGTGTTCTATGTCTAAAACGGTGACCTTGTCCACCATCCTCACCTTCAATTGGACAGTGGATGCTTAGTAAGATTAATAATCTTGGCGTTGATCTCTCTATCTGTAAGTGTATGGGTTCGAGACGCATTACTCTCCCCTGTGATGTGAGTGATAGTGTCGTAAAAAGTTACATGGTAGCCGATAGTGAGTTTGATCGAGGTGCACAGGTCGGCTTCCATGTGCTATGGAGGTGGCGGAGAGAGTTGAGTGTTCGGAACTGGGTTGGGTTTGGGGCGAGTTGAGTCGGTTTCCTTGTGCGTATTTGCTGGTGTGTGGTACCAGGGTGTTGGGTTTGCATATTGTTTTTGCTTGTTGGGTGGGGAGAGTCGGAGGATGCGGGGGGGTTGACGATTTTCGCTGGGGAGGAAACCCCACGGGGGGGCAGGGTCCAACAAGACTCACTGGCAGTACAAGACGAGGGGGGGTTGGTGAGGAGGGGGGTATGTAGGTTAAGGTAACTACAGGTTTGTCGAGTTGGCTTCATTAGGTAACAAATGTGTAGGCTGCGGATCGGTCTGTATTGATTAAGGTTCAAGTGTGTGTAGGCCGTGGTGTGGTTGGAGCGTGGTCTGCTGTCGTGGGGTGAAGTGTGGGATTGGGTGGGGGGGTGGTGGCGCGACTGGGTACGCATTTGCTGGGAGGCGCATGCTCTTGAGGGTGGTGTTGTAATGGAGTGGAGCATGGTCCTAACATGGGTGAGGTTTATGAGAAAAATGTACGCGCTTTTTAATGCAGACAGGAATAATTTTCCTATCTCATCCGTACAACTGGACGTGTGCTCACATCAGAATCAAATAGGGGTGTGTTGGCCGGGGTCCTGTTGCTTATCCTAGCGTCCATTTCGGTTTGGGTACGTCTGTGTCGTGTTGGGTCGCAGTTGGTATGGGGCGTGTGGGGCCGCGTGAACCAGACGTGTCTGGAATTGGCTTCCTTTCCGTCACAATACCTGGTGAGCTCTGTCTCAAGGTTAGCATTCCTTAGCCTTGATACGCATGGGTCTGAACAAATACTTTTTTCCTTTTTTTGAAATCCTCCGTTCACCCCTCCTGTCCTAGCAAAGGACTATACATCAAATTTATATAGAGGCGTGATGTGACCCGTCGGTCTAGGGCGAATCATCGAATACTGGGAGGAGCCTACGCATCTTATGTACTTATCACGCAGCTTAAATCGTTATCTTTTGCGTATTTTACCGTTGTTATCTCGGAGAATACTATATCAATATTTTTGAAAACGACTTAAGTTTGACGGATACTATATATTAATTAGGTTTCTCGAATTTCGATATTATATCCGTAAGTCGGGACCTACGACAGAAATTATGGAATGTTTCTGCATTGTTCCCTACAATTTGGTAGTCGTCGACAATTGATGCACTGTTTTGTGTCGTAGTGGAGCTTGGCAAAAGTTTTGGGACCTTATTCTCTTTTTTCCATTGTGCGTCGGGATATTCCTTGCCTTTGTCATTCTGCATATTCAAATGAACATGTGTGGTTGGGCCTCTTGATTAGTGAGCAAGGACAATGGGACATCGTTTGGGCGTTAGTGCGATGAATATTTCATAAGACCCATTTTTAGTCCAAGATCGTACAGTACTTCTTCTTGCCAGTTTATAATGGCTCAGAAATACCATCAAGGACATGAGTAGTCTATCAACGCTGGTAGGCGAAAGACATAGTTTTCAAAGGGATTGAAAATCCTGACTAGTTCTTGAGTAGATTTGTGAGATGCGCGTAGTTCTCGATATAGTATTGGCAAGAGAGTCGCGTGCCTCCACATTATAGAAGGGATTACCCCTATTAATTATGGTACGGTGCAATTGTTTGCTGATATTGTATATTTGATGTTATATGATAACCTTTCATGTTATCTTACACTGGTGGGGTTTTTCATGCGTTATATTCAAACGGTTCTAATTCATCTTTACATTGGGACTTGGAATCGATCAAATCACTCCATTAGAGTCCCTAATCACTGTGAATCTCTTGTGCTATCTTGACTGGCTTCGGTTCTTATTGGATTAACCATGTTCACTTGGGTTTCAAGCTGTATGTGCTGCCCGCCACTCGCACTGAGTTGAGCTGTGATTACCATGTGTTTAAGGGATAGCATTTTGCTGGATTGGTAACCAGGACGAGAAATGTATTAACCTAAGAGCATCATGCGACTCATCACGCTAGTCATATTGCTCTTTAGAGGAAACAGCCTTTCGGCCAACGGGTGTGTCACATATCAACACACGTCAGAATCCTAAATTTTGGTGTCCTTCAGCGGATCTCAACACTGTTATCTTGCTGATTCTTACGATCATAAATATGTCTCTGAAAACGCTAATTATGTTTTGGAACAAATTTGTGATGACAAAGAATGTGGGAGTTAATCGTCTCTAGCAGGCCTTTGGAATAGAGTTTGGTTCATGCGCCAGGTGGTGGACTTATATTGGGAAATGTTGGATGATAAGTGTCTTTGGACATAACTGAGTTCTACACTCAAGAGTCGGACAATTAGCTGATTTCGTGTTGATGTTATTGTGTTCTCGCCGAATTTCCAGCATTGGCCCATAATAGAAGATGCTTATTTCATACGAAAAGCTCTTATGTAGGACTTTGTTAGGGTACGGTGGGGGAGAGAGATGTGATCTCAGATGATTGGTTCTCGCAGCTATTCAGCGCGTCGATTCATCGAGACGGGTTGGGTTGTGTTGAAGTATTTTAGAAACTTTCTCAGTATGTTTTTTAGGTCACTAGAGGGAGATTTGAGGAGGAGTGGGAGGATGGACTTTGTGGGCGGAAGGTAGTGGTTTGTGACGCGCGATACGTTTGTGTACTAAAAGTAACGCCATTATGCTTTGCGAGTCGTGGTGTAGATGCTCTCAAGAAGGAGTGGTGAAGTGGTGGGAGTTGAGATGGTTGATAAAGGAATTATGTTCTAAATCCATGAGGGAAAAATCTCCAAGTGGATCATCTTGGATCTGCGCATCATTATCTTCAGATATGTGAAGATTTGTGGCTAATTAAGAGCTTGAGCCCCTAGTGTCTTACTGCATTGTAGGCTACGGATGGCATATGTAAACATCTTCCCCAATTAGAAATTTGCTGTGGAGTGCCACTTCTTTTCACCTTTGCCATGAATGCGACCCGATATGTTAAGAGTCGACGCCGATTCGGATCCGGCCCAATAAGAGCCATGCTTATTGCAGACGCTCTTCGCTGTAAAAGAAAAAGCCGCGTTAGCAAATATTGATAATTGGCGAGTAGACGATACCTCCCATTGGTCCCTTTCCCCCCCCCCCCCCCATGGAGTACTTCTCAATTGTGCACACCATATCAGATCTAACCACACATTTAGACGATAGTTGCCTGTTAGCGTCGAGACAGGATTTTACGACGTGTGAATTGCCTCACTCCCTACTCTGTAAAGTAGTTGCACTCCCGAGTCGAAAACAGAATTGATACCGGGTAGTACCATGTATTAGAGGCCCTATTAAAGACAATGAGCACCCCTTCCATTATGCGCCCAATTGACGCATGGAAGAGCGGGAAGCGGGTGGGATAGCCGCAGCTTAAAGTAGACTCTCTATACACTCATGTGTGTTGGATCGAATAATGTTTTTTTGCATTGCTTGACACGTGTGACTACTCAGATGCTCTATAGCAAAAATCGAAAAGCGATGAATTCAAACTACACTATTGGAGTCTTTTTATTATCATTTTCTGATTATCTGCTGTCGTGGAACTCTTTGTTGTGCAGAGTTAGCCTAGGGCTAATAAGATTTACCATGTCTTTTTGTGTTGTGATCTACCTCGGTTAATTAATTGTCTCTGTGTATAAAATTTATATTAATTTGGCCTCCTGTTGATAAGACCCCTAATTTGGGTTTGTAGGATTCATAATATTCATGATCAATAAATCAATCATGCTCTATTAAATTGAGTTTATCCCTTGTTAATTATTGTCTTCTTTTGTCGTCGCCATGAAGCACTTGGGTCGTTCATCTTATGAGGCTATACGCCTCGTCGTTCCGAGAATTTTGCTAACATTATGGGGAAAACCCAATCGGCGTCTGTCTAGACTTGTGGTTATCGAATTAGCTTTAAGAGTTATAATTTTCATTGTCACGGAGGACTATTAGACCGGATTACTGTTTAGATTCTTGAGGAAGGACTGCTGAGTTGAGGTGGTTATATTGGTTTTGAAGAACTTATTCCCATTAAACCTGTTTTATCAAATTTATTATTTGTAGGCTCCTTGGAATTTGTTTGGTTGTTTTGAGTTTGTAATGTGAGTAAGTTCTGGATTATATTCATGTTTACCGAAAGCAACTGGCATACTCTCTTTAATGTTTAAAGTTACTAAGAATCAGGGTCCAGTTGGTGCCCGTTGTGCAAGTAATGGTCACCAATTATTTATTCTCATTTGTGCCTTTATTGTGTACTAGGTTATTACGATCATGTAAGAAACTCACTAGTGATTTGATTTTATTTACAGAAAACAGAAGAAATGGTGGACCTTGTCCGTGCTTCCCTTAGCAATAAATCCGTAATAAGACCTTGCACAAATGTGTTTTATCTGTTTCTGGATAGAATTGCAATCAATCATACGTGAAAGTTGTAATTCGTGCTTTTGAGATGTAAATCTGAGAAATTTAACCTTCATCAGGTAATCATTGTTTTAAACAAAAGACGAGTATCCTTCTCAGACAGCTGATCTCTTTTTCAAAGCTGCCATAACTGCATATATTGTTCTTTGTCGGCCCTCTTCAACAAAATATAACGTACTCAGAGACTAACTTTAGTTTTTGCAGGAAATGATTCAGATATGTGATGTGTAACAGTTATGAGGAATCGACAAAGCTCCGTTCAAATTGCTAGATTAGGTGAGTGACGAGAAAATTGTTATGTCATCTATCTGGTTGTGGGTTAAACGTCTGGGTACTCTTGACCGTAGTATACAGGGGAGGTGTTTACAATTACCACCCAGATGCCTTGTTTTTAACTTTACTGCAAACTGATGATCAATGTTTAATTTTCTAATTCGAACATTCATGGTGTCGCTCTTATGTGCTTTTCCTCTCTTAGCTTCTCTATCTAATTTTTTTTGTTCTGCTAGAAGCAGTGGAGCTTCTAATTGTTTTTCTGGTGATGGTTTCTGAGGGCGAGTGCTGGTTGTAGCTGTTTAGGCAAGGTCATTCGAAGATTGTTATTTTTCTGATTCTGCAGTGTAGCAGCAACGTTCTAGGTTTTTTTCAGTTTGCAGCAGCTTGCTACTTTATATTTCTTCTGTTTCGTGAGCAAGATTTAATGTTTTTTATCTCTGTGAAAGTATTAAATATTCTGTTTCTAGCCTTCAAATCTACTTTTCCTTGCCTCTGCACAAAACTTATATCCTACACTTAAAGAAAAAATACACAAGAAAGAGGAGAGCAACCGCGAAGCTTAACGATCACTGTAGAAAATATAGATTTGCATTTTTTAAACCATCCTACCAACAAAACAATACCTATTACCCACTAGCTTAACCCCCAACAACTTCTAAAATAAAACTTTCTAAAAAAAAAACCTAACATTAAATACACATCCTCCCCCTATTACCACATACACCAAAAACAATCCCCACCCATCAAAACAAAAACCAAAAATCTTCCCAACCAACCCCACCCAC